>PVLC010012734.1:0-32521 GCA_004027655.1 Graphiurus murinus
GGATTGAACTCAGGGGCATTCTACCTCCGAGCTATACCCCCAGCCCTATTTTTTATTCTTTATTTTGAAACCGAGTCTCACTAAGTTGCGGAGTGCCTCACTAGGTAGCTGAGGCTGGCCGCGAACCCGGATCCTCCGGTCTCAGCCTCCCGAATGCTGGGATTACAAGCGTGCGCCACCACGCCCGGCTCTATTTTTTTTATTCTTAATTTGAAACAGGGTCTCACCAAGTTGCGGAGGGCCTCACTAAATAGCTGAGGCTGGCCAAGAACCTGGATCCTCCGGTCTCAGCCTCCCAAGTACTAGAATTACAAGCATGTGCCACCATGCCTGGCTTTTCTCTCTCACTCCCCAGCTGCTGCTGAGCCAGGAATCCCAGCCTCAGGGCCAGCAGGTTGTGCTCTGCAGGGCTCCTGTGCCCCAGACAATGACATGCCCCTCCTGTGTCCCCAGACGCTGATGTGCCCGTCCCCCTCCAGCGGGCTGCTGCCTCCCCATCAGAGCCTGCCTGAGGGTTTCTGCAGAGCTTGTTTTCCTCCCAACCTCAGCAATTCCCCTGGCATCCTACCTGCTCATGGTCACTCCCGACCCAAGCCAAATAAATGAGGTCATTCCTGTTTCATTCGGTCACTGAGCAAATATGCGGGGGAGGGCCCCGTGGCAGCAGCACACCGAGCATGCATGGTGGCCAGCTGAGCGACAGCGTGCAAACCCCAGGCTGCAGGCCGGTGCCCCGCCCTCCAAGGACCAGCACATATTTGGGTGATGAGCAACTGGGGGACTGAATAAAGGGCCGAAGGGCACACGGATGACCTGAGGGGGCCTGGAGGAGGAGGAAGGGTACATGCATTTGACGTGGTCCCTCATAGAAAGAGAACAGAAAGGTGACGAAGAGCCAGGTGCAGCCGGGCGTGACGGCGCATGCCTGGAATGCCAGCGCTTGGGAGGCCAGGGCAGGAGGATCGCAGGTTTGCAGCCAGCCTCGGCAACTTAGCGAGACTTTCAGCAACCTAGCAAGATCCTCTTTCAAAAGAAAACAAAAAATAAAAAATAAAAAGGAGCCAGGTGTGGTGGCGCAGGCTTGTTATCCCAGTACTTAAGAGGTTGAGACTGGAGGATCTGGGTTCTCAGCCAGCCTCAGGTACTTAGTGAGGCACTCCACAACTTAATGAGATCCTGTTTCCAAATAAAGAATATAAAATAGGACTGGGGGTGTAGCTCGGAGGTAGAATGGCCCTTGGTTCAATCTCTAGTACTGCAATAAATCAATCAATCAATCAATAAATAAATAAAATAAAAAGGGCTAGGGGCATAGCTCGGAGGTAGAATAATGCCCCTCGATTCGGGAGGCTGAGACCGGAGGATCCAGGTTCGCGGCCAGCCTCAGCTACCTAGTGAGGCACTCTGCAACTTAGTGAGACCCTGTTTCAAAATAAAGAATAAAAAATAGGGCTGGGGCTGTAGCTCGGAGGTAGAATGCCCCTGAGTTCAATCCCCAGTACCGCAAAAAAAAAAAAAAAAAAAGAATAATGCCCTTCGGTTCGATTCCCAGTACCACACAGGCACACATGCACACACACAAACACCCAGTTCTGCCACAGACACATATTCCAGGCTGACATCCGTGACGCATTATCAGAGAAAAATAATAACACCACCATGGCAGACTTTCTGGCCACTGCTGCCTCTGCCTTTGCTCTGCGGCCCCAGGGATGGACTGTGAAGTCCCTGGGGCAACCTCACTGATCAAAGCCAATTGGAGGAATCATGTGCCTCCTTGCCTGTGATTGGTCTGGCTCTGGCCAATGAGGTGAGGAGAAAGGACGCCTAGGGTTAGATATGCCTAAGGAGAAAGCCCTCTCCTACCACTGCACTCCCTTCAGCTTGGCAAGACCCAATGCCGGCACTAGCCAGCCATCTTGGAACCATCAGGAGAGCCTGGTTCAGAAGGAAGACAGAAAGGGCCCGAGTGCTCATGGAAGCTGCTGAGTATTAAGCTCACCCAGAAGCACCAGCTTCCAGACTCCTTGTTACATGGGCTGAGGCTTCACTCCGGAAGCCAGCTGTCACAGATCTTCTGTGGGGGGGAGGGGCAACCCAGCCTGACCAACCGAGGAAAATACTTACTTCGGAGAATAATTGCAGACGAGGTAGACGGCGTTCTCCCAAGTCTCTCCCCAGACGTTCATCCTCTGGCAGGTGTTCACCGCACAGCCGACCTTGTTGGTGGTGGCCCAGACTATCTGAAAAGACCACGTGTGTGTCACAGATACGGGGCGACACACACTGGCAATGTGACCCAGCCCGGATCCCCAGTGGGCTGGCACCGAAGACTTGGTGGTGGGGTCGAACAGCAGGTTTTTTGTCCTGATCCAGTGAAGATACATTTCCTTCCTTCCTTCTTTCCTTCCTTCCTCCCTCCCTCCCTCCTTCTTTCCTTCCTCCCTCCCTCTCTCCTTCCTTCCTTCCACTAGGACTGAACTCAGAGGCATTCTATCTTCACGCTATACCTCCAGCCCTTTTTATCTTGAAACAGGGTCTTGCTAGGCTGTTGAGAATCTTCCTAAATTGCAGAGGCTGGCCTCGAACCTGCGATCCTCCTGTCCCAACCTCCCAAGTACTGGGATTATAGGCATACATCACCACACCCAGCCTATATATTTCTATTTCTTTTTTTTTGTGTGTGTGTGTGTGTTTGTAGCAGTGTGGGTTGAGCCCAGGGGCATTCTACCTTCAAGCTATACCCCCAGCCCTACTTTATATTTGTTTTTGAAACAGGATCTCACTTGTTTGATGAAAGGCTAACTACTTGTAGAGACTGTCCTGGAACCTGCAATCCTCCTGTCTCTGCCTCCCAAGTGCTGGGATTAGAAGCATGCACCACCATGCCCGGCTTTACATTTCCTTTGTGTGTGTGTGTGTGTGTGTGTGTGTGTGTGTGTGGTACTGGGGATTGAACCCAGGAGCATTCCATCTCCAAGCTACGCCTCCAGTCCTATTTTTTACTCTTTATTTTGAAACAGGGCCTCACTAAGTTGCAGAGTGCCTCACTAAGTAGCTGAGGCTGGCCACAAACTTGCGATCTTCCTGTCTCGGCCTCCCGAGTACTAGGATTACAAGCATGCGCCACCATGCCTGGCTTTACATTTCTATTTTTAAAAAGAGCAAACAAATGGGGGTGCAGCTGCGGTAGGCATCTCCAGTGCCTACTCTCGGTCCTGCCTTGCTGTGAACTAGAAGCAGACACCCGGCCCCCTGGCCCAGCCAGGCTCTGAGTAGTGCCATGTTAACGAAAATGATGCTGGTACTAACAGCGCGAGGGTTTTCAGATTCGGCCGCAGTCCTTGGCAGGGGAGGTGGGTGCTGGGTCTGGGGCTGCAGGGCTGGGGCGATGCCAGTTCCCAAGTTACCTGCGTGTAGTGGGTGCACATGGGCCCCGAGCACCTCTCCGGGCACCAGGGGTTGCACTCGTGGGGGTACGGGTAGGTGTAGTCCTTCACCTCATCGTACCAGGACTGCACGTGGAACCCGGGGGAGCGGTACCTGCAGACAGAAACAGCTGTTGTGTCCCGGCCAAGGGACACCCACCCACAAAGACCCAAAGTCACAGCACTGCCACTGCCGGGCAGGCTGGAGATGTCCCCCAAGTTCTACCGTCCCTGTTAAAGGTGCAGATTCCAGAATCGGGGAGGAGCCCCACCCCAGCTCACACAACCACCTGTGTGCAGGAAATGCGTGCCTGGCCCGCAATGGGTCTTTTTGTAGGTTAACTATGTATTTTTTTTTTTCACATACACTAGGGAAAATCCATGTAGCCCATGATCCTAATATTTCACAGATACTATTGCTTAAGAGGAAACTTGATTCAAGACGTGAGTCCAACGTGAAGTCGACCAAGAGACAAACATTAAAGCAAGGACTGAAGAGGAAACACAATACCAAACCTGCCGTGGCAGAGGAGAGTCTGAAAGCGGGCAGATCCCCGGCTATGGAGACAGGGCAGAGGGGGCACAGAACCGCAGGCATCTGCCTGTCCCTTGCTGCTGGGGAAACCAGGGAGGAAGCTAACAGGGTCCTGCAATTAGGTGGGGAAACCCTCTAAATTAGCTGTTTAGGATTCTATCATCCACAGCCCTTCCTGTGTCCCCAGGAGGAAGGTTCAGGCTCTGTGGACAGCTCCTTGCAGGGGCCACCAGCGGCACCTGTCCCCTGTGGGCACTGCCCCCTTGCTCGGCCCCATCTGCCAGGTTGGCATTATTTTGTTTTGTTTTAATTAGGAAAAAAAAAAAAAGCAGATGCAAATCCACGGTCAGGATGTTGCCACCGAGTGTCAACAAAGTGGTTTCGCTGAAGAGAAGCAGCTCTGGGGGAGCTAGCCTGCGTGCAGGCATGCGGTCACCAACGCAGTTAGAGGTCTTGTAACAATTACCGCCTGGACCCAGAGCCAGCCATCGTGGTCAGCGAGGGCCCGAAGCGGCCTCTTGTCCTGGGGCTGGCTCAGCGACAGACACGCCACACACTGAGAGGGAGCCGAGAACAGAAGGCTGGCCACGTCCACCTCCGGCAGACCAAGGTCATGTGTGTGCCCCGTGCCGTGCAGCTTGGGAAAGGGACCCTGGGCCACAGCCTGGGCAGCTCCCTCGAGCGAGTTTGCTAACTCTGAAGCCAGACGTGGTGGCACATGCCTGTAATCCTAGTAGCTAGGAGGGAGGACAGGAGGATTGCAAGTTTGAAGACAGCCTCAGCAAGTAGTGAGACTCTCAGCAACTTAGCAAGACCCTGTTTCAAAAACAAAAAAATAGCTGGGCATGGTGACACACACTTGTAATCCTAGTACTTGGGAGGCTGAGACAGGAGGATCCAGGTTTGAGGTCAGCCTCTGCTACTTAGTGAGGCTCTCCGCAACTTAGTGAGACCCTGTTTCAAAATAAAGAATAAAAAATAAGCCTGGGGGTGGAGCTCGGAGATAGAATGCCCCTGGGTTCAATCCCCAGTACCATAAAATAAAAATAAAAAGGGCTAGGGTGTAGCTCAGAGGTAGAATGCTCTTGGGTTCAATCCCCAGTGCCACACACACACACACACACACACACACACACACACACACACAGAGAGTCTCTAAGCCCTTTGACCCTGAATTACTCCCCATGGAATTATCCCCTGATGGAGTGACTCAGAGCTAAAACAAAAGACAATGCAAAATTAAAGCCACGAGAATGGATCTCTCAACTGGATGGAGGCCGCCCTCAATACAATAATTGTGGTGTGGTGCCGCATAATAAAAAATTCTCTTATGGGAGACTGAGACAGGAGGAGGATCGCAGGTTGGAGGACAGCCTCAGCCAATAGTGAGACTCTCATCAACCTAGGGAAACCCTGTTTCACAAATAAAATAGGGCTGAGGGTATAACTTGGAGGTAGAATGCCTCTGGGTTCAATTCCCAGCGCCACACACACACACACACACACACACACACCTCTGATACATATGAGAAGGGAAAAAAGAATTAAAAGCTGTCTGGGCTACTATTCTAACTATGCAAAAATATGCCGGCACACAGCCAAACGCTGTCAAAGAGCCCAGAAAAATAAAAAGAGCGGCATGAAGCCAGTGGAATTATAGATTTCCCCCTTTAACTGTTTTCTTATAATGCTCTCATGAGACTGGTTTTATAAAAAGCAAAATTCACCCCCCCAAAAAAATAGCATCGATCCCCCCACGAAGGTGAACCTGCCAAGACCAACCTAACTTGCACCAGGTGCATCTTGGACCCAAAAGAGAGCAGGCTGCTCGTGGCCATGGAAAAGCCGGCTCAGGAAAGAGCTCCATCTGAAGCCACAGCGAGCCCTGACCCGTGCTGAGGGCCCTTTAAAGTCGGTCACTCTGCACTGGGGGGAGCAGGCAGAGCCGACCTGAGGCCGGGTGTGGCCAGAGCAAGGACTCATCCAATCAGGGACTTCAGGCCCAGGATGCTCATGGTCGGTCGGGTCTCCAGTGTCACTAACACTGCCCTGGCCCTGGTCAAAGGTCAGTTCCCTGCCTTCTCCAGGCCCTGCAGGGGACATGGGCCTCTCCGAGTGCAGGTGTGGGGTCCAGGTTTACCTCAAGGAGGGCTGAGCGGCTGCACTTCGTGAAGACCCATCAGTGCTGCCGGAGGCAGGGGCCAATGGTGCAGCAGACCCAGAGGGCTGGGGGCCTCCTGATGGCCAGATGGGAGGGGAAAATGGCGGAGAGAGGACAGTCACTGCCCACCAGGACACGGGCAAACGCTCCCGATCCCCAGGTTCCCTGCCAGGCCTTCCTGGCCAGCAGTAACCGGGGCTCAAGGGCCCTTTAAAGAGCTGGAGGGGAAACCCACGCCCTGGAGCCCGAGCCAGCCTCAGACCCGGCCACTCGGGCTCAGATCCCTCCTGCCAATTACTCAGAAGGGTTTTCAGGTGCCGAGCCTCAGCTTCCCTACCTGCCAAGGCGATGGCTGCCTGCTCTGTCTGTCTGTCTGTCTGTCTGTCTCTCACAGTGCACAGGTGGTAGGTGCCCTGCAGTGGTGGCGCCCTGGGGGACCCGGGTCCTTACCTGCCCCAGTGCACGCCCAGGTTCTGCCCGATGGACACCAGCAGGCTGGCCGGCCCGTGCTCCCAGATGCACTCCTCCGCCCACGCGGTCGCTGACCTCTCCAGCTCCTCATCCCAGGTCTGTGGGAGAGGAGAGAAAGCAGGAGTCAGGATCAGGGAGAAAGGGCCTGGGCGGACTCCCGGGAAACTGGAGCCTGGCTTCCAGCCTCTGTAACGCTGGGCTCTGGAATCCGCAGCCAGGAGCAGGCGGGTGAGCCGGGGCTGGCTCCCAGGCTGTCGCCAGAGCCCCTGCTCGGCCACTAACCAGCCGTGACCTGGGGAGGACCCTCCTGCCTCGGCCTCGGTGTCTGGAATGGGAGACAGGCTGCTGAATGGTCACCGCCTGTACCGCTGCGCTGGAAAGAAAGGTGAAGGTGATGGCCATCTTCTCCAGCCGCCTCAGAGGCCTGGAAGTGGCCACGGCCACCTTTGGTTACTTGTACACCAGCCATGCTCTCTCCAAGAGGCCTTGGATGCTCTTCGAATCCTTGGTTGTACGCTAACCATGCAATCTTATGGAAAAGAAAGCAAGGTGGAAGGACGCAGCGTGGTCTGCCGGGGCCTCACTGCCAGCCGGCCTAGAGCAGGACCTGGACGCTGGTCGACGGGCATGGAGCCTGGGCTCTCCTCGGCTCAGTGGTGTGTCGGCCATGGCAAGGGACAGGACGCTCCTCCCAGGCCAGCACGTGGCCATCAGAAATGACCTGTGTGGACACAGGCACCCCCTCCCCACTCTGAGCCTCGCTTTCCCCATCTGCAACACAGGCACGCTGGCATCCCGCACCGGGGTCAGTAACAGGAGACAACGCGGCTGGGAAGAGCCCTGCACAAAAAAGCCATGAAGGAGCCAGGCCTGGTGGCCCATGACTGTAATCCCAGTGCTGGGGAGGCTGAGACAGGAGGATCGCAGGTTCAAGGACAGCCTCAGCAAGTAGTGAGACTCTCATCAACCTAGGGAGACCTTGTTTCCACATAAGAAATAAAATCGGGCTGGGATATAGCTTGAAGGTGGAATGCCTCTGGGTTCAATCCCCAGTAACACACACACACACACACACACACACACACACACACACACACACACACACACAATCTTTGTGCCTCTGCTCCGCCCTTTGGAAACGGCCCAGCACAGCTGCTCCAAGTCTCGAAGCTACTACGGATGGGATCCAGAGCTTGCAGAAAAAGCAGAAAGCCTAGCACCGCCAGGAAGTGTGTGCCGCCTCCCGGGTCTTCCGAGTGGTTCCTGGCCCTTCCCTTTTGGCATCAGCCCCTGGCCCAACTGTCACCCCACCTGTTCCACTGAGCCGTCTCCCACCGGCCTTCCGGCCCCGCTGGCCTCTCGGCCACTGCGCACCAGCTGTAGCATCTCAACTTGTAAACCTATCCACTCCTCCGCAAAACAGTATTTCTTTCTTTTGCTTTTGTCTTTGCGGTACTGTGGTATCGAATGTAGGACCTGGTATACAGCAAGCAAGCAAGCACTCTTCTGCTGGGCTACACCCCAGCCCTTCAAAACTCAATTTCTCACAGAATAAAGTGCTGGCTCTTTACTCGGCCTCAAAGCCCTCTGTGATTTGTCCCTACCTGCTTCCTGGGTCTCCACTAACGGCCTCAATCTCTCAGAAATCAGCCCAGGCCCCGTCGGCCTCTGAGCCTCTGAGCCCCAAGCTTTTTTCTCCCTTAAGGAAAGAGACTCGGGAGGTGGCGGCTTCCACACCTTCTGTTCCCCCTGCACAGACACCCTTCCCTGCCTACTCACTGGCCCAATCGTTCTGTTTCTTCCTTCCTCAGAGCGACCCCCCGACAGCTCAATTTCAAGCGTCTTCTCCCGTCCCCGGTACTCTTCCTCGGGGTTCCTTGCATTCCCCCTCTGCGTGACTCATCCTTACTTCTCCTCCCAGGATCGGGAACAGGGCCTGGCATTCAGACCAAGCGCCAGGAGTCCCTCCCGGGTCACCGGGAGCAGGAACCTCCACTTCCTCACCCACCTCTTTCTATCGAGAATCTCAGGGCGTGCAGGGCAGCAAGGGGCCTCAATAAACACGCAGCGGAACCAGATCATTAGGCTCCCGTGTGTAGACGGCGGAGCAGGGGGCCAGTCTGCCTTCCACCGCCCTCTGTGCAGTGCCGGGGACTGACACAGGCCCGGCCCAAGCTTCCCCAGCTGCCTGGCCTCGGCACGGCCCTCGAAGGTCCGCCTCTCTGTGCCTCGGTTTCCCCACCTGCAAAAGGGCAGGGATACTCCCTAATTTCCAGGATTACTGGCAGAGCTGAACAAGACACCATTCACAAGGCGCACCAGAGCCGCGCAGCGCTGGTGTCACAGCGAGACCCTCCAAGGCAGCTCTGGGGGACACAGGCCCGCCTGGCCGGGGAGTTGGGTCTCCAGCAAGCTCACCCGGGCGGGGTGCCCGCTCGGCCCGAGAGAGCACAAGGAGGGTTTTGAAGACACCGGCAGGATGTGCCTTCCAGAGATCGTCCTGTGCACGCGGCTCCCGGGCCCCATCCGAAAAGCCCCACAAAGCGGCTTGGACAACCGGGCAGGAGGAAAGCCTGTACTCGGGAGCTTAGGGACAAACGGTGGCATCACTCAGGTACACCTGGAAAGCCCGTGGGGGAGCCCAGAGGCTGGCCTCGCTGCCTCCTGTCACCTGTAGCAGAGGCTAGCAATCAGGGGAAGCAGGCCACGAGATGAGAAAACTCAACAGAGAGGCCAAGCAGTCTGCCTGAAGCCACACAGCCGGCAGGTGGCAGAGCGGGGACCCAAATGCAGAAAGCTGGCTCCCCACCTGTAGTCTCCATGCCCGGCCGGTTCCCTGGCATCTAACCAGAGTCCCAGTAAGGAGCGGGGAGGAATTTACACCCTCCCAAAGCCCCAGATAAACGTGCCATAAGTCGTTATATTTTTAACCCTAGCGGAGTTTGCACAAGCTGCCCCAACGCATTTGTATTTTGAAAGAGCGCCCATACTTTCTCCTAAAATTAGCACAGCCCTTTGGAGTAAATGCCTGCCCAAAGAAAGGCTTCCCAAATCCATTTCCTAGACAGCCTCCCGTGGTGGGCCTGCCTGCCCCGACAGAGCCCACGGCCCCAGATCCCATGTGTGTGGACGAGTGACCCACCGGGCACTTGGCGGGCTCCGACCAGGAGGCCACAGCTGTCAGAGCAAAGTGCAAGTGGACAGCCCCATCCAGGGGAAGGAGGGACCGTCACAGCCTGACAGAAAGGAGGGCCAGGGCTCCCACGGCAGGTGCAAACGCCGGGGCACGGCGGCAGTGCCACAGAACGTCTGCAGGGGGCACTGGCAGGCCTCTCTGGCAGAAGCATCAGCAAGAGAAATGTGATCCGAGACCATCCTGGGCCCCTTCTGCAGGCCGTGAATGCCAGGCGAGGAGCAGGACGTGGAGGGTCAAGGAGGCGCCAGAGCAGGAGCCGGGGCCAGAAGGAACCAGGATGGAGGGCGGGCGGGAGGTGATGAGCCCAGTGCTGCAGCGGTCACATAATCAGAGTGACAGGAACGGGCTGGGAAAGAGTTCCCAGTGCCCGGCGCAGGGTTAGACAACAGAGTGGCAGCTGAGAGCGCCGCGGCCAGCCTAGACCTGGGTTCAAGTCTGGGCTCTGTCACCTCCGCCACCTAACCTATAAAACAGGACATGAGCAGTACCCATCTCTCAGGGCTGGGGGAACAGGATGCCGTGTTGTCAGGACTGGGTGTCAGAGAGGAAATAACTTTCGGAGGTGGGGAGGGGGTTCCGAGTTTTCTCTCTGCCCCCTAGACCTGTCTGACATGGTGGCAGGTGTGGCTACTGAGATTCAAGTCAATGAAGATGAAATGGAATTAAAAATGGAGTTCTCAGTGGGTCACGTGGCCACACTTCAAGTGCGGAAAGCCACCCGCAGGTAACAGCTACCATGACAATGTTTTGGGCAGTCAGGGTGGCCTTAGAGAGGGGACATCCCAGTGGGAACCTCCGCTGGACGCTGGAGACACGTGAGTGGAGGCGGGGCTGGAGGTGTGGCGGGAAGCTGGGTCCCCCGCTGCCCCCAAACCTGGGATCCTCTGGATTTGGGGGGACCCTCCACCATCCCTTCTCACCTCCCACAAACATGCCATTTCTCACAGACCTGGCCACCCTTTGCTACCCAGAGAAGACAGGGACGGGGGGTGCTGGGCACTGCACCCTACCCTCTCACCACACCGTCACAGGCTCTTTTTGTTGTTGTTGGTGGTGGTGGCACTAGTCATTGAACCCAGGGGCATTCTACCTCTGAGCTACCCTCAGCCCTTTTTATTTTTTTTGAAACAAAGTCTCACTGAGTTGCAGAGGGTCTTGCTGAGTTCCTCAGGCTGGCCTGGAACCTCCAACCCTCCTGTCTCTGCCCCCCAAGCACTGGGATTACAGGCCACTATTCTGGAATTCTACCATGTACTCCATGTTGGAGGCAGGGGGTTAGGAGCAAGATGGGGCCCAGGCCCCTGCACCATCCTTGCTCAGCATGTACTCCATGTTGGAGGCCGGGGGATAGGAGCAAGATGGGACCCAGGCCCCTGCACCATCCTTGCTCACCATGTACTCCATGTTGGAGGCCGTGGGGTACACCTGGCCCCGCAGCTTGTTGTGAAGCATGAGGATCTCCTCCCTGTCCGCCCTGGCGATGGCTCTGCGCACTCGGGAGTGGGGCTCCGGCTGCTGGTACTTGCTGAGCATCCGCTCCAGGTGCGTGATGTTGGGCAGGAAGAAGCCCTGGGCTCCGCAGACCAGCAAGGCCAGCGCCAGAGAGAGGACGCCGCTCATGGTTCCGCGCCGACAGTGACAAACTGGATGACAGGGCAGCCGGGGCTCCTGGGGCAGAGCTGGGTGCTAGAGAGTTCTGGAAGGAAGCAGAGGGCGAGGGAGGAGAAGTCAGGTGGGCACCAGACTGTGCTGGCTCAAGCAGGAGCCTTTCTGCTTTGCAGAGTGGACTCCGGAGCTTGAGGAGGCTGAGTGATTCCGGCCTTGGGACAGGCAGGGGCAGAGCTGGACCTGAGTCCAGGGATCCAGCAAGGCAGCCCTCTGATCCCAAGCAAGAGACCCCGGAACAGTTTCCCCTGGACTCAGGCTCTCTCCTCTCCATACTAAGTCTGAGTCCCCATTTCTAATCGATCAGGACTCGCGTGGGTCTGTGGTGTGAATCGAGCTCTGTCTCCTATCCCCACCCCCAATGCACACACCCTGAGGGGTCCGTAAGGCCACTCCACGTCACCAAAGGATGTGCTCCGAGCAACGTTAACAGCAAACCCCATGAAGTCAGACTCAGTTTACCATGTGCGGCCTGGGGCCTCCCACTGAGCCCGGCAAGGACTCCACATGCGATGGGTATCTGCCGACTTGTTCTCAGAGAAAGGATGGGACCCAAGGGACGCCTCTGAGCCCTGCTTGACTCTGTCCCTCCACTGCTACGGTGCCGACGTGTCCCCCAAAGTCCACCTGTTGGAAACCTAATTCCCAAATGTACATGTTGGTGGTGTTTGGAGGTGGGGTCTCGGGAGGAGGTTAGGGCCGGATGGAGTCATGAGGGTGGGCCCTGAAGATGGCATGAGTGGCTTTATAAGAAGGGGAAGACAGCTGGGCATGGAGGTGCACGCTTGTCATCCCAGTGCTTGGGAGGCTGAGACTGGAGGATCCGGGTTTGCAGCCAGCCTCAGCTACTTAGTGAGGCCCTCTGCAACCTAGTGAGACCCTGTTTCAAAATAAAAGAATAAAAAATAGGGCTGGGGATGTAGCTCGGATGTAGAATGCCCCTGGGTTCCATCCCCAGTTTCACCTGGAGATGTTCTCCACCATACTATGACGTACATAGCACATGACCCTCACCAGAAGCCGGGGCTGAACTCCTACACTTTCAGCCCCCAGAATTATGAGCTAAACCAACCTCTAGTCTTTATAAATTACCCAGTCTCGGGTATTCAGTTATAGCAACAGAAAACAGACTAAGACACGCACTAAGCAACCAAGCACGTGGTCTCCCTTCACCAGCTCCCATCTGACAAGCCTGTTACAGACGCTGTGAAGTTAGTGGTTCTGGCAGATAACAGAACCCAACGACCTGTGGGGACAGTCACCGGCTGTGAATTACGTCCAGGGGATATGAGCTAATCTGCCAGATTCTTCCCAGATCTCCCGCAGCTGATAGGACCAGCTCCAGGGCCGCGGGACAGAAAGATGTTAGACCCGGGTGCCTGGACTTGTCTGGTCCAGTTATGGAGCCGTGGTTCCCACGGTGTTCTGGGATTCTGACCCTGAGGCATGCCGGGGTGGGTGCTGGGGTGTTTGCTCCCTGAGTCCCCTCAGGTGGACTTCGCCCCTCGCAGAGACCAGGGTGCCCACTGCCTTTAAATTAAAGACATCGACATGTCTGCAACAAAGACAACTTCCTCGCGCCTAGCACCCGAGTCTTATAAACTTACACTTCCAAACGCCAAGGTCAGAATGTTCCTGGGAGAATTTCTGCTGTGCTTCTTGGACCTTCGGAAGACCCATTCTGAGCATCCGTTCAGGCCTGTGACTTCACGTCATTTCCAAGCACAGTGACAAGCCAGGAGGTCCACCTGTCATGGCACCCACTTTACAGATGAGGCAGCCGAGGCCTGGCGCGAGACCAGCCCAAGTCCCCCCGATGCCAGCTTTCAGAAGACCTGGACCCTCCCAGCAAGCCTCCTGGGTCTTATCCCACTGGGGGCCAAGTGTCCCAACTCCAGAAAGGGTCACGAACTGTATACCTCTTGACTTGTCATCTGAAAAATACTGCTACTGGCCTAAGAAGACGGGAGAGGTTCAGATGCGGGCTTCCCTTGAGGCGTGACGCTGTCAGGACCCAAGTTCGAGGAGCTTGTGGTCAGGTTGGGGAGATGGGGAGGAAGCCCCCAGCCCTGCACAGGCTGACTGCGCACAGCGCAGGGTCCTCGGGGGCCAGGGGACATGCTCCAGGTTCTGCCGATGAGTGACGGCGTGCCCAATGCTGGCCATCCAGAGCCCCGAAGGGCTCGGTCCTTCCCCAAAGGCTCCCTGGAATTCACCTGAGGGGCTGCAGAACGGCGGCCACAGGGGGCCATCCAAGGGGAAAGGCTCAGATGGCGGCAGGGAGGGGACGGGAGAAGAGAGGGTCGTCCCAGGGAGCCAGCAGGCCATGGGAACACTGCGGTTCCCACCTCGGGCCCTGGAAGCCCTCCAACATTCTGACGGAGCCTGCGACCACGACAGAAATAGCCAGCATGCAACGGGGCGTGGCTGGCTCCTTCTCAGCACGCTAGACGCAGCGGCCTCCTCCGGGCAGAGCCCCGCCACGGTGGGAAGACCTCTGTGCGTTCACTTGCCCCGCTGGGAATTGACCCAAACGCCCAGGATTTCTCAGAGTCCCCGGGGTTTCTCGAGGGCTGACCATGCCACCATATACGCACGTTTCCAACTGCAGAGGCAGGCTCAAAAAAGACACGCTGCCACTCAGCTAAGATGTGGGGGGAGACGGAAACCAGCTTCCCTGGTGTCCACCCTGGCGTCACAACAGCGCACGGGCTGCTTGGCTCTGAGCTCCAGCAGTGTGAGGGGCAGGACCCCAAGGGCTGAAAGCATCAACAGCTCACGTGACTCCACCACGAGCAGCCACAGGAAAGCCTGGTGTGACTTACACAGGCACAACTCACAGAGCTATCACAGGGAAATGGTGATCAACTGGGAGGTGGGGGGTATGATACTGTGGGGAAATATTATATACCAGGTGAAAGGTAAGAACTAAGAGTATGCATTGTCACTAATAAATACAAAACACTATACTTGATCTCAGTCAAAAGGCTGAGACGCGATATAAATATGAAATACAAGAGGAAGTTTAAAAAGCAAGTTGTGGCATCTTATGCTAATATACTATTTATGTAAATTTTAAAACAGGAGGCGCGGGGTGTAGCTCAGTGGTAGAGCACTTGTTGAACATGCATAAGGCCCTGGATTCAATCCCCAGTGCTACTAAAAATATATATATATATTTTTTAATCTTTGTATGTATGTATATATGTATGTATACACACATATACATAAGCCCTATTTTGTATAATTTATGAATACATATACATGTATGTTTGTATGTCTGTGTATATGTACATGTGGTGTGGTGTGTGTGTGTGTGTGTGTGTGTGTGTGTGTGTGTGTGTATGATCAAACCAGGACTGAATTCAGATCAACTTCACAGTGTGGGCGTCTGGGGGGAGAGGAACAGAGCTGGGAGAACAGTATGAGAGGCTGGATCAGGACCTCAGGGCCTCGGATCGCACCTTTAAAGAGACAACTGAGTTAAAGTGACGTGTGGGTCCTCGGGACTCACCCTGAGCTGACCAGACCCCTTATGGGAAGGGGAGGGGGGACACAGACAGGACCGTGGCGGTGCTGCCTTGGGGCCACGGAGGGGCCTCAGGAGGACCCAGCTCTGCTCCAGGACCTGAGGGGGTGAAGGTGCTGGTGGAGCCAGACTGTGGGGCGAGGTCCCAGCAGCCCTAAGGACCAGTGAACGCATCAGATAGCCCAGTGGACAGGCAGGGCTGGCTCTAAACATCCCACCAGCCGCTGAGCTGAAGAGGCAGGTCAGAAGGAAGGCTGAGACAGGATCCTGGCAGAACCTGGCCAGCACCATCTGTTGGCAACAAGCACACGGCCAGGACAATGCCCATCCCCCACCCCAGCCTGCGCTGACCTCTATGGACCAAACAGCTCTGTGGGAGCTGGGGCCAAAGCATGTTTGCCCCTCTTCTATTGTAATCAGAAAGCACACAGTTAGCTAGGCATGGTGGCACAAGCCTGCAATCCCAGTACTTGGGAGGCCAAGACAGGAGGATTGCAGGTTCAAGACCAGCCTTGGCAACTTAGCGGGGCCCTCAGCAACTTAGCAAGACCCTGTTTCAAAATAAAAAATAAAATTGGGCAAGGGGTGTAGCTCAGACGTAGAATGCCCCTGGGTTCAATCCCTAGCACCACAAAACAAAAACAAACACACACATATTCTTCCAAATGAGACACACAAAGCCGGGCATGATAGCGCACGCTTGTAATCCCAGCATTCGGGAGGCTGAGACCAGAGGATCCGGGTTCGAGGCCAGCCTCAGCTACCTAGTGAGGCACTCCGCAACTTAGTGAGACTCGGTTTCAAAATAAAGAATAAAAAATAGGGCTGGGGGTGTAGCTCGGGGGTAGAATGCCCCTGAGTTCAATCCCCAGTACCACAAAAAAAAAAAAACAAAAACAAATGAGACACGCACAGCTGTAGTTAGTGGGGGCTCACCAAGGATAAGCACATGCTCCTACCAGAAGGCCTCCCAGAAGGGGACTCCCACTGAGGAAGACACACCCCGCACCCAAATACATGATGGCATGCCACCTCCCGATTGTGCAGATGCTAATTTTATGGGTCCCATTCTACAGAAGTGGAGACTGAACCTGAGAGTTAAGGAAGACACCTGAGGCCCTAAAACCCATGGATGCACCTGGAGCCGTATTATGGCTAGACATAGGTTGTCCCTGAAGAGCTCATGTGTTAATGTTCAGAACTGATATAATCAAATTGTAAGTATTGTAATCCCATCAGTAGATAAACCTGTTGTGATGGATTCACTGAGCGGTAACTGAGGCGACGTATGGCTGGAGAAGGTGGGTCCCCTTATTCTCTCTCTCTCTGCTTCCACAATATGAGAGCAGAGCCTTGCTCTCTCCCTCTCTTTGCATCCCACTGCCATGCCCTGAAATCTGTACACCCAGCCTGACATGGACTAAAACTCTGAAATCTCCAAAAACTGTGAGCAAATAAATCTTCCTTCCTCTAAGCTGTGCAGTCAGCTATCTTGCTTAATTAAGGCAGTGAGACTGTTAACTGAAGCAAGCCAGAAGACAGCTCTGTTCAGGCTCAAAGTCTACACACATCTTTCCCTTAACGCCACCCTGTCTTCCCCTGGAGGCGGCTTCTCTATGACTCAAAAATCCCAACACACTCCCCCACATGCAGGGGAGAGGGGCACCCACAAATGAAGCAACTCTATCTTGTGGGGGCTTCTCTCACATCCTCTCTGCCTCTTGGGATGGCTGCTGGGCTGTTGGAGCTGAGCCACCGCCCTTCTGGGTCTGTGGCTGAGAAGACACCCATGTGTCACCTCCAGGGGAGATGAGAGAGACCTCAACGTCACAGCAGTGGTGGTGATGCTTCACTAAAACATGCTCCTCACCCAGCCGGTCCCCTTGTGCTCCACCTTTGCATATGCAGAGCTGACCTCTGACCCTGTGGTCTCCAGCTGTCCGTCTGTTTCCCCAGGTCTTGGAGTCGCTTACGCTTGAGCCGGTGGCCCCAGCTCTCTGGGCACTGGGAGGAGGCCCACGCTCCTCAGCTCTGCACTTCTGCCCAGGGCTGCAAGTTGAAGCTCCATTTCTAGAGAAGCCGCCTGTCATCCCGGCTACGAAGCTACCAGCTCTGAGATCTCACAGACGCACCCAGATACAAGGCAGGACAGAGGCCCCAAGGGGAGCCGTCAAGGTTTCCAGGTCCAGGGTCAGTGGGGAGACATAAGCTGGTGAGTGAACCTGCAGGACCCTCGGGCATTTCCCAGGGCCGTGACATGGGCTGTGACTCTGCCAGGGAGGGAGCCGCCTGCAGCCCCACTTCACAACAGTTACCACTGAGTCCCACAGACACCCCTGGGGTTCAGGAGGCGTGTGGCCAGTTCACGGTGGTACCAAGACTCCCAGGCTTTACAAACGCTCAGGGGACTTCAACACACCTCTGCCGCAGTATGATCCCTGAGCCACCCCTCCAGCCCGGCCACCGCTTCATAGACATTGGGGGGAAAGGGGGACAGCGAGCCACTGTGTTCCAAATCCAGCGCTCAGAAGCAAGAGGGAGGAAGGGAATGCTCGCTCTGCGTCATCTCGCCCAGGCTGCGTCTGCCCGCCACCGCCGTGTGTTTGGGAGAGTCTGCCAGAAGGATGAATCTTAGGACCAAGCTGTCAGCCGTCAGCCACCGGGTTCTGCTTCTGCACATGCTGTTCCCAAACCCAGCCCCTGACCCCAAGGTGCCCCTGGGGGCCACCGCCAGGCAGATTAACTCCTGCCCATCACCAGATAGCCCAAGGTCTGCTTCCTGGAAGCCGCCTCGGGCTTAATCATGCCGCAGACCTGTCACCCCACTCACCACACTCGCTGTTCAATAAGTATTCATGGAATGAATGCACATCTCCCTCCTCCCGGTGAGATCAGAAGGGCCATATAAGGACTGTGCTCGACTTTGACTTCTTTGCTACTGCAGCTTGGCGCTCAGGGAAGAGGGACCTGGGTTCGGTTCCTGGCACGGCCCCTCCCAGCATGCAGCTTTTTGGGCGGAGGCTGGTCCAGGCTGCAACTGTGAGAAAGACGGTGAACCCAGTCTTCAGGGAGAGGCGCTCCTGGGATAGGGCTGACGGGGCTGCTCGGCGCTTTGTCCTGGGAGGTTTAGAAGGCTGGGGTTCATAACGGGAACGACAGAAGGACAATTCTCTCTTTGGCTAGTATTACAAAGCTCCACCTTTGCCCTAACAAAACCCAGACTTTAAAAATCCGATTAGATGCCCAACATTTGGGAGAAATAAAAAGATCCTCCAGCAAATTTGAAACAGACTGTAGTTCAACCTCGAGGGCAGGGGTAATAGTGAACTGCAGCAAAACACCAGTGAGTGGTAAGGTTTGAGTGTTTATTAACTTTATTCCAAAAAAGACTCATTTGGTTGCAAATTCATATACTTTTGGGGGGGGGGGTACAGGAGACAGAACCTCTAAGCTACACTCCCAGCCCTTTCTATGTTTGTTTTTGTTTTTGTTTTTTTAATAGATTCTCACTAAGATGCTGAGTGTCTTGCTAGGTTGCTGAGGCTGGCCTCAAACCTGTGATCCTCCTGTCTCAGCCTCCCCAGTACTGGGATTACAGGTATTCACCACCACGCCCCACTACTTTAATGTTTACGGGAGATTGCAGGCTCATAGCAATCTGGAATTTAGCTCTCAGCTCTGAGCTGGGATGGGCCACTTCTGCCACACCTTGGCCCTGGGTCTCCTTCAACTTGATGTCCCAACAGAGGTTTGCGACCAGCACTGACCCAGCCGGCACTCGGCGGATAGGAGTGAGGCAGCCACGTGCCGGGTCCGGCGCCTCCGTCACTGTCTCCACTAACACATGGGCCGCACCCTTACTGACCCTGTTTTACAGATGGGGAAACCGAGGCTCAGTCAGGCTGAGACACCTGCACACCGTCATACAGAAGGCCCGAGAACTGCGGCTCTGCCATCCTCGCCGATCACCTACCCACCTGGTCATCCTCCCGGCGACTCCCCAAACGTCTGGGCAGCCCTGACCGACTGCCCCACATCGGCGCCACTTCCCGGCAGAGGAGCACCGCCTACACGGCGGCGGCTGGCCCCAGAGGCCGGGGGCTTCCCTGGGCTCTGTTCCTTCTCAGAACTCACAGCCGAGGACTCAGAATCTGAGCAGGAGGCCAAGGACAGACCAAGTCAGACCCACAAACCACCCAGCAATTCCAGGAATGAGGTGGCGGCTGGAAGGGGGGACTCCCCCGCCCCGGCAGATCCCAGGGCTGGGCAGAACATCCCGTTACTTACAACTGCCTGAGCACCAGACAGCGGTGAGGGAGGCCCCGTCTCCCCTCCTCCACTGCAACCCGGCTGCTTCCCTTAAGCTGTCCACAGGATAGGGCCAGACCCAGGGGAGGAGACAGGCTGGGTCCATCTCTGCCGATCCGCACCAGCACCACCCGGGACTCCCACCGAGGGCCACCGGTGCTCCTCTCGGCCAGACACCGGCCCTCGTGCACCGGGGTCCCCTGGTCCCTAACATCCCAACAGATGCTTAACACACGAATACAATACACAGAGCCCACCGGACATTTGCTAATACTGTGCTGAAAAGGATGTTAATTCCGAACAAAAAGAGGACAGTCATTCAGAACACTTCTTTTTTTGTTGTTTTTTAGGTTTTTTTGTTTTTTCTTAGGTACTGGGGATTGAACCCAGGGGCATTCTACCTCCGAGCTATAACCCCAGTCCTATTTTTTTTTTTTTTTTTTTTTTTTTTTGCGGTACTGGGGATTGAACCCAGGGGCATTCTACCTCCGAGCTATACCCCCAGCCCTATTTTTTATTCTTTATTTTGAAACCGGGTCTCACTAAGTTGCAGAGTGCCTCACTAGGTAGCTGAGGCTGGCCGCGAACCCGGATCCTCCGGTCTCAGCCTCCCGAATGCTGGGATTACAAGCGTGCGCCACCACGCCCGGCTTATTTTTTATTCTTTATTTTGAAACAGGGTCTCACTAAGTTGTGGAGGGCCTCACTAAGTAGCTGAGGCTGGTCGAGAACCCGGATCCTCCAGTCTCAGCCTCCCAAATGCTGGGATTACAAGTGTGCGCCACCACGCCCGGCTCATTCAGAACACTTCTTTAATCTTCTTTGGCTGGGCGTGGTGGCGCACACCTGTAATCCCAATACTTGGGAGGCTGAGACAGGAGGATTGCAGGTTGGAGGACAGCCTTAGCAAGCAGTGAGGCTCTCATCAACCTAGCAAGACCCTGTTTCAAATATAAATAAAATAGGGCTGGGAATGCTCTAGAGTTCAATCCCCAGTACAAAACAAAACAAAAACTACTTTGTGCAGAAAACAAAACAAAACCTAAGCCAGGTATAGTGGCACATGCAAGGCTGAGACAGGAGGATTGCAGGTTCAAGGACAGCCTTATCAAGTAGTGAGACTCTCAGCAACCTAGTGAGACCTTGTTTCAAAAAAAAAACCAAAAAAATAAATAAAATAGGCCTGGGGGGTGTAGCTCAGAGGTAGAATGCCCCTGGGTTTAATCCCTACTACCACTAAAAAAAAAAAAAAAAAGTGCATTTCACACCAGCCAAGATAATGTATTTTAAAAAGCCCTTTAAAGTGACTGAATAATAATATCTTCTTTATTTGTTTTTTGGTACTAGAGATTAAACCAGGAGCATTCTATCTCTGAGCTACACCCTCAGCCTTATTTTATTTTTTATTCTGAAACAAGGTCTCACTAGGTTACTATGGTACTACATTACTACCGGCCTCCAACCTGGGATCCTCCAGTCCCAGCCTCCCAAGTACTGGGATCCCAGGTGTGCGCCACCGGGGCTGGCATACATTAATATATTCTTAAAATAGCCAGTGTGTAACTCGTGGGCCCGTGTCCCTTCTTGCCCATGTCAATGCTGCCCTGGAAACAGTGTCCCCCAGAAAGTTTTGGGTAACCATCAGGAAAAGAACTGCCTGCCCCCCGAGGGTAGGTGGGCGTGCAACCCTGGGTCAGGCCTGGGTTTGAATTCTGCCCCGCAGAGCTGAGTAAGGGCTGCGCTTAGCGTCTGTGGCCCAGACAGGCCTCCGGTTTCTGACTGACACCGCAGGGGTGGGCCCAGGACCCTGCAAAGGCCACAGGAAGCAGCGCTGGCTCCGAGGGCCCGCGGCCATGTCTGTCCTTCCTTCTCCTCCCGAGGGAACTGATCCAAATTCATCCCGTGTCTCCTCTACTCCAGGTGACGCGGCTACAGCGGGGACCAGCCTCCCAGCCCGAGACGCATGATTCACCGGGACAGGACAGGACGGGACAGCTTCCCAGCAGGGCTGTGGAATCCCCCTTGCAAGGAGAAGCCCTGAGGATTCCTGGGAATCTGCAAAGGAGCAAGACCCAGCCTGCTGGGGGCGGGAGGGACCTGGACCACAGGTGGGGCGCTGCTGACATCTTGGGGGTTTGATTTGGTACTGAGGACTGAAACCAAGGGCCTTCTGCCTCCAAAGTACAGCCCTAGCCCTTATTTAATGATTTATTTATATTTTTATGTATGTATGTATGTATGTATGTATGCATGGTACTGGAGATTGAACCCAGAGGCATTCTACCTCCAAGCTTCGCCCCAGCACGATTTTATTTATTTGAAAACTGGTTCTCACTAGGTTTCTGAGAGCCTCGCTACATTACAGAGGCTGTCCTTGAACCTGTGGTTCTCTTGTCTGAGCTCCCAAGTACTGGGATTACAAGTGTGCACCACTATGCCGGCTTATTTTTCTTTGTCATTGTTGTGTTTTTGAAAGGAGGTCTAAGTTGCTGAGAGTCTCACTAAACTTCTGAAGCTGGCCTCCAACCTGCTATCCTCCTATCTCGACCTCTCAAGTGCTGGAATCAGAGTCTGTGCCGCTGTGCCTGGCTGATCTATGCTTGGAAAGCCTTTCTGCGCATGACAATGCCGATGCCTCACGGATGCACTGCTCAGCAGAGGAAGCCAGCTTGTGGTGATTAAGCATGCCTGGGTCCACTTATGCCAAGTTCAAAACCGGGCAAAAGCAGCCTGTGCCTTTAGAAGTCCGGAAACGGTTACCCAGGGGGCGTGTGCCCTGGGGGCCCCGGAGGTTTCCGAGGGCGGGCTGAGTCTGCCGCCTCATCTAGGAGTCCATGAATGACTACACGCCCTTCTCCAGGATGCTAACCCTCACTCAAGGGTTGTTTTTCAAAAGCTTTGACAGCGCTCAGACTGTTTGAAGAAGGGATTACGAGAAGCAGAAGCGGCCGCCAAGAGTGCACCACCAGTATCCAAGAGAATCCCGGGGGCCGGGCCTCGAGGCCTCTGAGTGCAGGCGAGTGGGGGGCCTGCTCCGGTCTGAGAGCGCTTTGTCAAGCCCAGCAGCCAGGCCGTGAAGGTCCGGGGGAAGAGAAGAGACCGGCCGTGTTAGGAGCTGGCTTGTGGGAACGGGGCAGAGACGATGGCATTCCTCCAGGTTTAAGCGCTCTGGAGGGGACGCTCCCTCTTGTCTGGCTGGCCCTTAGAGGTTAGAATGAAGCAGCTGCACCAGAGCAGGCTCCGGGACGCACTTCCTCTCTGGAGGAAGATGCTGGGCCCCTCCTGCAGAGCATCGCCAGGCTGGGCACGCTTCCGGAAGGAAGGAAAGAAGGAAGGAAGGGCTCGTAAACACGCCCATGACTTGCTCTTTCCTTGTGCTTTGGGTTTGGGAGGCTGGGGATGGAGGCCAGGCCCTCGCACATGCTAAACACATGTTTAACCACTGAGCCCCGCCCCACCCAACAGCTGGCCCCGGGTGGATGACCTCCCTGGTTCTGCAGGGCCAAGGTCCCTGGGGGACTCCACCGTTGCCAGGCAACCTCTTTCTGGTCACACATGACCCTGTAACCAGAGCATCCACACAGCTGAACCTCCGGCCCGACCAGCCGGCCTCTCCACGCCCCACCTGTAAGCAGAGCCCGAGGACTCCTCCCTCGGCTCCCGAGGACATCGCTCTAACACCTGGGCCTGACAGGAGAGTGCTGATGCTCCGAGTTAAAACAGTCTCCACAGCCGGGAACGGGGACGCACGACTGCAATCTTAGTACTTGGGAGCCTGAGACAGAGGGCTCTCAGGTTCGAGGCCAGCCTCAGCTACTTAGTGAGGCCCTCTGCAACTTAGTGAGACCCTGTTTCAAAATTAAAAATAGGGCTGGGGGTATAGCTTGGAGGTAGAATGCCCCTGGGTTCCATCCCCAATGGGGGGGGGGTGTCACCGCCTCCAGGGGTTTGGGGCGGGCCAGAAGACCTGCAGGTCCGTTGGAGCTTCAGGTACTACTGCCACCGCTGGCCCAGGGCCCCACCTTGAGAAGCACTGATGTCTAGATTGCCATGACCCATCTCCTCCTTCCCTTACTTGACCAGGGTCTCCCCGAAAGCCCCATCCCTTACCGTACCCCACACCCAAGTTTGCTCACCTTCCTACCGTCTACCTGTACTAGCGTGAGTTTCTGATTTTTACTTAAGTTGGCTTGCTTTTTGGGTTTCAAGAAGTTTTAAAAGACCACTTTCAGCTGGGCGTGGTAGTGCATGCCTATAGTCCCAGTACTGGGGAGGCTGAAACAGGAGGATTGCAGGTTGGAGGCCATCCCTTGGCAACTTAGCAGGAGTCTCTTTAAAAAAAAAAAAAAAAAGAGGACTGGAATGTGGCTTGGAGGTAGAAAGTCCTTGGGTCCAATCCCCTGTACCAAAAGTAAGGATAAAAAAAGTCACTTTCAACTCTGTCACTAGCAGAGAACCCGGTGCCTTCTGCCTCGATGGAACATAACCCAATGGGATAAAAGCAGAACCAAGTTCTGCCCTCCCAGCTTCCCCTCCCCCTAAGCTGACCGCCCGCAGAGAACTGAAGGAGGAGCGCTTGAATTCCGGGTTTCCTGCTGGTCTGCGCACATGCGCAGTCCCCTGTGGGGAGTCACGGAGGATGAGCACCCCTCTCCCTGCCTTAGGGACACAGCTCATTCCAGAGAGGGCTGTCCTCAAGTGCAAAGGCCGCCCTGATACTCTCCTGCGTGAACCGCCCGCTCAGTGGCGCCCCCTGGTGGATCAGCTCACGCACCTGCGCGCCGGCGCTGGCCGCCTCTAGACCTTCGCGGGCATCGCGGATGCCTCTGCTGGGGCTGGGTGCGCCCCCGCGTGAGCCTCCTGCTCCCGCGTCTTCCCCTTCTTCCTGGGCCTCCCAGAGGGCCCGGCTCGGAGGATGCAGCTGGATACCAGCTCCAATCCTAGACAGCCTGAGGGCATTTTCCTACCCTAAAGAAATGTGGGTCCCCTCCGGGAGCGAGCAAAATGCAAGCAGGAATATTCCCATTCTACACTTTTTAAAAAATGTAACATGTTCCAGAAACTGGGACTGTCAATGTGGGATTTCATAATGTATAACTTTTTTTTTTTTCAAATGGTCCAGAAGTTGCCAAATCTCCATCAAGCCTCTTTTGTTCCGATTCTGCGGCTTTTCTCTCAGAGCTGACACAGAACCTGCCACAAAGATAAATCTCCTCTGGTGGGACCACCCTATCCTTGCAGCCTCGGGAGCGACCACGGCTGCAAACCTGGGGTGCCAAGCAGAACCCCGGAGGGTAGTGTCTCAGACAGGATTCTCTGCCAGCACGGGGTGTCGACACTGCCTTCCAAACAGCCAGACACTGAGCTGTCTCCAGCCGTGGTGAAGGACCTCAACACATCTGAACAAAGATACCAGAGCTGGTGCTTCTTCAAGGAGGGAGAGGAAGAAATAAAAGGCACACAGGCTCCTCACTACAAAGTTCAGCACAAAGTTACCACCCGAGCCAGCAATCCCTGGGTATATACCCAAGAGGAATGAAAACATGTCCACACAAACCCTTGTACACATCCGTGTACTTGGGAGGCTGAGACAGGAGGATCGTAGGTTTGCAGCCAGCCTCAGCAACTTGGCAAAGCCCTTGGCAACTTAGTGAGACCCTATTTCAACACAGAAAATAAAAAAATAAAATGGGGCTGGACATGGTGGCACACGCTTGTAATCCCAGTACTTGGGAGGCTGAGGCAGGAGGATAGCAGGTTCTTGGCCAGCCTCAGCAACTTCTGAGGCCCTCTGCAAGTTAGTGAGACCCTGTTTCAAAAATAAAAGAATGAAAAGTAGGGCTAGGGGTATAGCTCAGAGGTAGAATGCCCCTGGGTTCCATCCCCTGTACTGCAATAAATAAATAAATAGGACTGAGAGTGTAGCTCAGAGGTAGGTAGATTGTTCCTGGGCTCAGTACCCAGTACCATAAAAGAAACAAAAACCAAAACAACAACAAAAACAGTTGTAAACCTTACGTGGATGTTCATAGCAGAACAGTCCAAAATTGCCAAAGATGAAAAGCCCACATTTCTATTAATGGAAGTATGTACAGAAAGCGTATTCTATCTGTACAATGGAATATTATTTAGCCATAAAAAAGAGACAAAGTTTTTTTTTTTTTTTTTTTCTTTTTTGTTTGGGAACTGGGGATTGAACTCAGGGGCATTCTAAATCCAAGCTATACCCCCAGCCCTATTTTTTCTTTTTTTTACTTTGAAACAAGTTCTCACTAAGTTGCAGAGGGCCTCACTAAGTAGCTGAGGTTGGCCTCGAACTTGCGATCCTCCTGTCTCAGCCTCCCAAGTACTGGGATCACAAGTGTGCACCACCATGCCCGGCTCGAGATGAAGTTCTTATACCTATTACAGCGTGGAAGGATCTGGACAAGAGGATGCTGAGTGAAAACTTCCAGGGACAGAGACCACATATTGTATGATCCCATTTATATGAAATGTCCACACTAAGCAAATCTACGACACAGAAAGTACATCAGTGGCTGTCAGGCCCAGGGCGGGGGGAGGGGAGTGTCTCTAATGAGTACAGGGTTTCCTTGTAAGATGATGAAAACGTTCTGGAATTAGACCGTGGTGATGGTCGTACAGCACTGCAAACATGCTAAATGCCCTTGGACCATGCGTGCGCTTTAAAATGGTTAGAATGGTAAATTGTATGTTTGTGTGTGTCTTACCGCAATAATTTTTTTTCTGAGTTAAAACAGAACATGGCCAGTTCTACCAAGGGCCCCTCCCCGGGGTGTCTGCCCCTGCCTGCCCCGGGACAGAGCATGCTCCATTTGGGGATCTTTCAAGGTGCTCTGCGTCCCCAGCATACGAAAGCCCAAGCATCAACTGAGCTCCGGAAATAAAAGTATGCCTGCTTTGTATTCTCCTTCTTGACAAGCCGTCAGCCCTGTGAGTGATGCTGGGTTTGCACATCTGGGACTGATCAAAAACCAGTGAGTTTGTAAAATAAAACAGCCTCCTGAGCCAGGAGCAGCAGACACAGAGGCTCCTCCCACACACAGCTAACTGCACTGGAGACAGGAGACGGAAGTTCCAGCTCCGTCAGGGCTGGGGAGCCCGGTGTGAGGGGCCTCTCTTCAAAACGTCGCCAGTGCAACCTACCAAAAGCACGATCTCCAATCTGGGGTCGTTGATGTATGGTGTTTGGGGTGTCAAGGACCCCCCTGGCTTGAGACTCTGCCCTCAAGCCAGCTCTGCTCCCTGGTCCAGCGGCACGACTCCTGGAGCCAGTGCTGAGCTGGGTTCCCGGCAGGGTTCTCCATGGGCAGCACAGGTGCCTGCTGGCAGAACTGCCCCCGGAGACCCAAGTCCCTGGCGGCGCTGAAAGCACCGATAGGGCACGAGAAACCGTGTCTCATGGCAAGCTCGGCTGCAACAGGCACATGGCTCGGCACTAAACCAGCCCCTTCCTCCAGAACCTGGGACAAGCGCCCCCCTCCCTCTCCCCACCCTGACCCTGTGATGTGCACACGCCTGAATCATCCTGAGCCGTAACACGCTCCTTATAAAAAGCACCCTGCTCGAGGAGCTGTCCATGAGGCCCTTCGTGAAGACCCCGGGCACGCCTGGTCGGTGCCAGAGAAGAGTCAGCTGTTAGGATTATGGCAAGTGCCATCATTGTCAGTCCTGGCCCTACCTCTGAGGGGACCCTGTAAAAAATCAGAATCTCTTCACTCCTCCCCGGGTGCAGCATGCAGCTGCTTTACCCGCCGCCCCATTCAGACAAAACCACGCGTGTGTGGAGGTCGGGCGCAGAGGTGGAGTTAGCATCGGGCACAGGAGGTCTTCAAAGAGGCAGGACCCAGGCAGGCAGTGCGCCTCGGGGGCGGGGCCCTTGCCTAGCGTGCTCAAGACCCTGCCTTCCACCCCGAGCACTGAGAAAACGAAACAAAAGGAGGCAGAACCCCCAGGAAATCTGGGGCGCCTTGAGTAAGTGTTCACTAGGCAGGGCTCGGTGTCCTTGACGTGAGCCGGGGGCAGAAAGCCCACCACCCACGCGCTGCGGTGAGGATAACTCAGGCAAAGCGTTTGGTCCCCTACCTGCCACATCTTCTGATGTGGCACAGCCCACACCTGCTGCTCCTTCCCTGGCTGGATCCAGCACAAAGAGCCCAGGACAGCCCTGTCTGTCTGTCTGTGTGGGGCTGGCACGCCACTGTCTGCAGGACCATCGATTCCAGATCCTGGAGGGGGAGGGTGGGCTCAGCCTGCCCCACCAGGGCAGGGACTCGGAAGGCTCCCAGGGGGGAACTCACAGCCCACTCCTGGTGGCAGCCCCAAGCTAGGCACTCAGACACTCCCCTGTCCAGTCCGCTGACCAGCTGCTCACCTCTGGGCTCAGAGATGGCCCGTTCAAGTTAGATCGCCATGAGGTGTTGGCTGAGCCCTTCCTGACTGGCTCTCCAGCCCAGTGCTTGGCAAGGAAGGCTCTGGGTCTGCTCCCCACGAGGGCTGGTCCTGGCTCTGTCTGTCTGAGGAAGGCAGCTGACCTCCCCAGAACCCAGGAGCTGCCAGACCAGTCTTCCTCAGCCCAGCAATTACACAGATGCCCACTCTGGCTAAACAGACCCGGGGATGCATCCCCCACCCCCTAATCGTGGGGAACCTTGATGTGGCCCCACACCTGGGCATGTCTGTCAGAAGCTCCGGAGGCAGGCAGAGCTGGGTTGCAGTCCCGACTCTGCCTGGACCATTCTCACTTGCCTTTCTGACCCTCAGAGTCTTCCTCAGGAATTTGGGGAGAAAGCCACTTCGCAGATTTGCTGCACGTGAGACGGCGAAGGGGTGTGACCCTGTGAGGCTGTGTCGCAGAAGGCACCTGCCCGCAATCACTCCGCCGTCCACACGTGGGTAGAGCACGTTCTAGTGCCTGCCACACCCACGCGTTAAGCCTTCTATTTACTGATGCCCGCTGGCAGCATGGGACCACCACACACGACAGGCCAAAGGGCCCAGGGCCTCCAGGGAGCACGGTCCCCGCTAAGCTTCCTAGCAGAGCCCTGGGCAAGTGACTTCGTCGCTGACCCTCAGTCTCTCGTGTCTGTGAAAGGCTCTGGGATGCAGGTAGAACACGCAGCACACAGCCTGCGAGAGGGCATCTGCCCGGGTTCCTTCAGCTCCCGGACTTCAGGGAGGGAGCAGACCGCAGTTAGCAAAAAGGACAGGGCTCCAAGTCACACTTACTTTCTCAGAGCTGCAGTCAGGACCGCGCCTGTGTCTCCTGCGTCCAGCAGCGTTAGCCGATCGAGGGTCGCAAAACTCGGAACACGCCGAGAAACGCCAGTGGGTCCCGCCGGCCAGCGCTCCGCCTTTTATGGGCTGCCCGGAGCCCAACGACCACGCCCCTGGAGCGCCGGCGGCGTTGATTGGGCAGGGCAGCCCGTCCCCGCCCCTCCAGGCCCCGCCCCGGCCCCGCCCAGCGGGTTTCTTGGGCGGAAGAGGGCGCCCGGCCCGGATGGCCGAAGAGGATCGCGGTTTCCTCACCGTGCCAGTAATTCAGTGAGCGCTTTCGGTGCGCCCAGCGCGGTGCCAAGCACTCTCCGCCAGGGGGCTGCAAACTTAAATGCCAGCACCCTGCAACCCGAGGGGAGAATGAGACTAAGAAAGCGACCTCCCAGGACTGCGGCCGAGGCTGGCGAGGGCTGGGCTCCCAAACAGGTTCAGGACACCCGCGTTCATCTCACCTACTGCACGAGCGTGGAACACCTGGCTCGCGCTGTTCCCCACGGGCAAAGGAAGAGAGGAAGGCCGGGAGGTGTCCTGGGGGGCTCGCGGATACGGGGGTCCTGCCTGCAGCTTCAGGACCCGCTCTGGGGAGTGCAGTGAGGTAGAAGTGTCCCATTTCACAGAAGAAGTAACAGGCTTGGAGAGAGCAGTGGCCCACCTGCTGGAGCTGTCGAGCTTACCCTGTTGAAACCTCCAAGGCCTCTGACCTCGGTCCCCTGTGCAGGTATATCCCTAAGTCAATTTAAGTCAGAAGAAATCACCTTTGGAACTTGTCACTCCCAGCCCTTGGTGAGCAGGTAGGACCCTGAGAACAGAAGAGCTAGGGACAGACACCTGCGAGGTCCTCTCCGCCACATGTGGCCTGCTCTGCAAGCTTAGCAAAGGAGGCACCTGCCCACTTAGCTCACCCCTGCTCGTGCGTCACTAACTCCCTGCACAGGTGCCCAGTGTGCCGCTCTCCACAGACAGGACGCCACTGGAGTCTCAGGAAACGGGATGACCCGGATCCAAGCCTGAAGCCCTCACTGGAGACACTGCCCAGCTCCTGTGCAGATACAGACGCCTACAGATATTCTCTGTTATCCTCCCCCCCCCCCAACACACACACACGATTCTTTTCTTTATCTCCCGCCTCTCAGTTTTAGAAGCATCCTTCTCAGATCAACACTCATCCATCCAGGACTTACTAAGCACCTGCTACGTGCTGGGCGCTGCTCCAAGCGCCTGAGGACTCAGCGCTGAGTAAGACTGCCCCAGAACAGCAGTCCTGGGTTTGCAAGGGACAAGCCCAAGGAAGTGTACCCAGAGGCATTCCCCGGTGCCCAGCTCCACAGCCTCACCCCCACAGACTCCAGCCCTGACCGCCCGCCCATGCTGGGTCGAAACTACAGAGCTTTTTTTTTTTTTTTTTTTTTTTTGCAGTACCAGGGGTTGAACCCATGGGGCATTCTACCTCTGAGCTACACCCCCAGCCCTATTTTTAAATTCTCTGTTTTGAAACAGGGTCTCCCTAAGTTGCAGAGAGCCTCACTAAGTAGCTGAGGCTGCCCGCGAACCTGCAATCCTCCTGTCTCAGCCTCCCAAATACTGGGTCTCACGAAGCAGCTCAGGCTGGGAGCTCAACAGGGACTGTTGTCTGCAAGGTCACTCTGTGGCCACCGACATCCTTGGGAACCCCAGTGAAGGATCCTGGCTGCCACCCGGGCGAGGGGGGGGCCATGGAGAGACTGAGACGTGGGGACCGTCCTTCAGGCTGCTCAACCTAGCAAAGGGAACGTCCAGGCCTGGAGGCCTGGAGGGTGGGGATGCTCTGGAGGTGCCCAGTGCCCAGCCCCCTCTCCCTCCAAACCGAGGCCAGCGGATGAAGGACCATACCCGTGTGCAGAGCTGGTGGTGGCCATGAATGTGTAACCACCCCAGGCCAAGAGTGAGTCCTGCCCACCCCCGCGTCCTTCCAGGGGGGATTGAGACCTCTCCTCACACCAATTTCTTTTTTTTTTTTTTTTTTTTTTTGTGGTACTGGGGATTGAACTCAGGGGCATTCTACCTCCGAGCTACACCCCAGCCCTATTTTTTTATTCTTTATTTTGAAACCGAGTCTCACTAAGTTGCAGAGTGCCTCACTAGGTAGCTGAGGCTGGCCGCGAACCCGGATCCTCCGGTCTCAGCCTCCCAAATGCTGGGATTACAAGCGTGCGCCACCACGCCCGGCTCCTCACACCAATTTCTTATTCACCAGTTATTTTTTTATTTTTTTGCAGTACTGGGGATGGAACCCAGGGGCATTCTATCTCCGAGCTACACCCCCAGCCCTATTTTTTTATTCTTTATTTTGAAACAGGCTCTCACTAAGTTTCGGAGAGCCTCACTAAAGTAGCTGAAGCTAGCCACGAACACAGAACCTCCGGTTTCAGCCTCCGAAGTCCTGGGATTAAAGTGTGTGCCACCACACCTGGCTCACCAGTTATTTTTGTTGGAAGAGCCCAGGCCAGGGAGTTCCAGTTTCTCATCGTCCCTGCCACACCCTCCCAGCGGCTGCAGAATGTCACCAAGCTTCAACTTGACATCGAAGACCATGAATAATCAGGGTCAAGGAGACCTGGTGATGGGTGTGGTTTAGAAAAGCCACTGAAAGACCTGGCAAGATAGGGTCACCCCTCCCCCCCAGCATGCATCAACAGGTGCCAGCCTGCCCTCGGGGGGACTGTTCAGCTGGAGAGGAGGGGTCCGAGGGTGAGCGCAGCATCCAACGCTGGCAGGACCCCTCTCAGCGCAGCGGGGTCCCTGGAGACGGCGGTCTGCAGCAGGCCCTCGCCAGCTTGAAGTCTTAGGTAACAGGCACCTGCTTAAATTAGCATGGATAGAGGGGGGCCGCCTGGGAGGACCTGGGCTTTTGTAGGACATCCACATGTGTCCCTGCAGACCCCTCTCTCTTCCCTGTATAGCAGCCTGACTTTCAGCAGCCTCGCCTGCATTCTGTCGCCCAGGTGGCTAGAAGGCACTTAGCCCACGCCACGGTCTGAACGTGTTCCCAAGATGCTGGTGCTGAAATGTAACCACCAGTGAGAGAGGGTGCTGAGGAGGCCTTCAGGAGGGGCTGAAGTCTCCAGGGTATCTAATCCCTTATAAAAAGGCACAAAGAACGGGTCCACCCCCTTCCGCCTCTCCCACCACGTAAGGACGTAGGATTTATCCCCTCCGGGGGCGCAGAGAGCAGCCTGTCCCACACCAGTCCCGCTGGGGCCTTGATTTCAAATTTCCCATCCTTCATCCTTTCCCATTCCTTTATGCGAGGAATAAATCTCTGTTGTTTGTAAAACACCCAGTCTCAGGGACTTTGTTATAGCAGTGCAAACAGACTGAGATGGCCCATGGTGTGGCGGCCCAGCAGTGTCTAGGATTTGCTACCTCCTGGGACATTGGCTGACAACAGCAAACACGGGTGTGGATACAAATGTCCCCGGCCCCTCCTCCACGGCTGCGGCCACCTGGAGGCGTTTCCCAGTTCCCCAGAAGAATTCTGCGGTTGTCCGTGTGGCAGCTGGCTTCGTAAGACGCACTTCAAGGCTCGCTAGTGTCCCCACATCACCGTTCCATCTCCTTCCGGTACTGCTGTACCCCTCAAACAAATCGTGCTGTCACATCCTCACCTGGGGTCTGCTTCCAGAAATCCAAACTAAAACGGGGAGCCCCAAGTCTGGGGAGAGGGACCCAGGAGTCACCGCTGCGCTCTTGGGATGTCCGTGTGTCTGTTGAGAACCTACCGCATGTAGGCAGCGCGCTGAGCAAGACAGACGGGAAACAGGAAAGGCCCAAGAGGAGGCGTCTACAAGGCCCAGAACAGAGAAGGGAGTTGGCTTTTTACAAGGGGAATCTGGGAAGCCAAAGGCTGAGCCATGGTATTATTTAACTACATAAAAACCGTGACTCAGGGAAA
>PVLC010012734.1:32621-43603 GCA_004027655.1 Graphiurus murinus
TTTTTTTTTTTTTTTTTTTTTTTTTTTTTTTGCGGTACTGAGGATTCAACTCAGGGGCATTCTACCTCCGAGCTATACCCCCAGCCCTGTTTTTTATTCTTTATTGTGAAACAGGGTCTCACTAAGTTGTGGAGTGCCTCACTAGGTAGCTGAGGCTGGCCGTGAACCCGGATCCTCCGGTCTCAGCCTCCCAAATGCTGGATTACAAGCGTGCGCCACCACGCCTGGCTCCCAGCTCTATTTTGTATTCTTTATTTTGAAACGGGGTCTCACTAAGTTGCCAAGGGCCTCACTAAGTGGCTGAGGCTGGCTGTGAACCTGCTATCCTCCCATCTCTGCCTCCCAAGTACTGGGATTACAAGCGTGCGCCACCACGCCCAGCATAAACAGACTTTTAAAAATAAACTCCCAAGAGGGTCATGAAAGTGGAGATCATTTTTTTATTTGATTTGATGACATTTATGCAGGAGTTTCTTTGAACCAGGCATTATGGGAGAGAAAGAGTTGAATAATGCAGACAGGCTAGGGGACCCTGAATGAATGGTCAGTGCTGCCCTCTAGACCAAAAGCAATAATAGAAGGTTCCAGAAGTTTCCAAGAAACCCAGGAGATGGGCTGGTTTCCCCTCATTCTCTTCCACTGACTTTGCCTGGCCACATTCCCTCCATGGGGCCCAGAAGGTGACCACCAGCAGTCTACCATTCAGCCCCTTCCAGCTCTGCAGCCAGCCGTTGGCACCTCCCAACTTGCTGCAAATTAAGGAACAAAAATCCCAGGGCAAAGCACTGATTGGCTGGCTCAGGTCACATGCCCACTCAGGCAGATGACATCATGCCCTCTCCTGGTCCTCCCATCCTGAGCCCCCACTACCAGCAGCCGTGCTCCTTTGCTGAAGCTTTCTCTGGCCTTGGTAATTGAGGTGGGATCTGAGAGGTGGCCCCCAGGGAGCCTGCCAAGCCATTTTTAACTAAATGAGGGGGACAGAGAATCGAGAGTCCCAGAAAAGCAAGACTTCCATGAGGGGCAGGGCCTGGGGCATCTGTGGGCAGCCTGGGAGGGGAGCTCCAGCCACCAGAGCAGTATCCTCTCCCGTGGGTACACGATGAGGCCCCAGCTACCCAGAGAATGGCCTTCCCTGGGAGTTCTACCTACTGGGGCAGCTCAGGCAGAGGCAGAGGCACACCTGGACACCAGGCGAGGCCGCCTCCAGGAGGCTGAGGCAGTCTGTGTTCTCCGCCAGCAGCTGGCTGCGGGCTTGACACACAGAGCGGATTAGGACTGCCAATTTCATCTTCTGTGAGCCTCTACCAGAGATCTAGGGCTACTGAAGCCCCGCAGGATGCCAACTAAGAGAAAGAAAGTGAGGTTCAGACTCCACGTGAGTTGCTGGGATTGCACAGCAGGAGATTCAGAGGGGGCCAACCCAGAGGACCCCACACCGACCTCCTCACTGTCTGGCCCTGTGACTAACTGTCCAGGGGGCAGTGCGGGCCCTCCCCTCTGCAGCTCTTGGGGCCTTCAGTTTGCTGGCTGTGTCCTAGTGCTGAGGCCACTAGGTGGCAGGAGGGTGGGCGAGGGGTCCCATCGGGTTCTTGGTTAGAGTGTGCTGGAATATTAGCCGGGCATGGTGGTGCACGCTTGTCATCCCAGTACTTGGGAGGCTGAGACAGGAAGACAGCAGTTTCCTGGCCAGCCTCAGCTACTTAGTGAGACCCTGTTTCAAAATAAAAAATAAAATAGGTCTGGAGGTGTAGCTCAGAGGTAGAATACCCCTGGAACCCACTCCCAGTACCGCTAAAAAAAAAAAAAGAATAACACACCAACAGACCTGCCTCTTTTTTCTTTTCTTTTTTTTTTTTTTTTTTTTTTTTTTTTTTTTTTTTTTTTTTTTTTTTTTTTTTTTTTGTGTGTGTGTGTGTGTGTGTGTGTGTGTGGTACTAGGGATTGAACTCAGGGGCATTCTACCTCCAAGCTACATTCCCAGTCCTATATTTATTCTTTATTTTGAAACAGGGTCTCACTAAGTTGCAGAGGACCTCACTAAGTAGCTGAAGCTGGCCTCGAACCCGGATCCTCCAGTCTCAGACTCCCAAGTACTGGGATTACAAGCATGCGCCATCACACCCAGCTTCTCTTTTTTCTTTCTTGATGACATTACCTTGTCACTCAGCTAAAAGACCATATTCCCCTGTTCGGCCTTGCAGCTTCTCCTGTCTGTAGAACTAATTTTAGCCAAAGAGGAGTGCATGGAACAATTGTGTATGACTCCCAGGACCTCTCCTTTAAAAAAGGAGGAGTGTCTGTCCTTGTTCTTTATCCCTCCTGCCTGGAACTTGAGTGTGATGGCTACAGCCCAGAAGCCATTTTGGACCCTGAGGGCCTTGGGAACAGAAGCCACAAACAGGGAATCTTGAGTCCCTGGCCCTGCGGGTCCCACTCTATCTGTCCCACTGCTGATGTCACCCTTCTTTTACATCAAGGAGAAATAAATGTCTAACCTTGTTTAGGCGGAGATGAGGGACAAGGTCTTTGTTACCCACTGTGACTAATCCTAAGAAGTTTTAGTTTAAAAGCAAAAAGAGTTCTATTGGAACAAGGGCATTTCCTTTGTTACGGTTTCTGAGTTCTCTCTCCTTGAAATCTTCCACTAGACGCCTTTCTGTGCTCATGGGGTGACACCATCAACAGGAAGTGTGATTCCATCTGCACGGAGAGAGGAACGCTCCGTTTTACAGTCCTGAGACACCTGGCTCACACCACCGCAATCATCGCAGTCAGCGCATGGGTCACGCCGGGTTCCAGGGGCCCCGAAGGCTTTCTGACATCCGGCGTGGGAATCAGCCAGAAGGGTGGAGATTCCTCCAGAAAGCGGCCTGCCATGGCCCTCTGGCCAGCACCGCTGTAGGGACTGGAGTCTCCCCGAGGGTGACCAGGGACTTGGCAGGGGAGGCTGGACCCTGGGTTCCGCGCCCAGAGCTTGGTGTTTCTGGAAGACCCCTAACCTCCCAGCCCGGCTCCTGGGGAAGCGAGCCTGGGATGCCACCAGCGCCCCTGTATGTCATCCGTCCCTACTCCTGTGTGTGTGCCGGGCCCTCGCCAGCCCGGGGCCCAGGATGAACTCCTTGCACGTCCCCAGCACGCAGCCAGCAGCCCTTGACAGTGGCCAGTCCAGTCTCCTTAGGGCCTCAAAGGCAGCTCAGCCATTGCCTGGCTTCAGCCGGGGACAAGCGCCGTGTCTCTCCTGTGCCTTGGTCTCTTGTCTAGGGAACGGGACGGTCACAAGACCCTCTCCCTGCGGCTGGTGCTGGGTGTGGTGGCGCACGCTTGTAATCCCGGTACTTGGGAGGCTGAGGCTGGAGGATCGGCGTTCACAGTCAGCCTCAGCTACTTAGTGAGGCTCTCTGCAACTTAGTGAGACTCTGTTTCAAAATAAAAAATAGGGCTGGAGGTGCAGCTGGGAGGTAGAATGCCCCTGGGTTCAATCCCTAGCACCACACACACACACAAAAGAACTCACTGATGAGAACTCTCAGCCTTTCATACTCTCCCCGACCTCTGTCCTCTGACTGCTCGGTGCTGCCATGTGTGACCTCTGGCATCACTTCCTGCAGCACCCCTGGCCGACTGGCCCCAGAGGAAAGTCAGGTACCCATAGCCTGCAGACACAGATTTAGCAGGAGGGCAGAGGAAAGTACATGCTGCCTCATGCTGCTAAAACAAACAGCCCGGATGGTGCTCACAGCCACAGACATGCATTTCCTTCCGGCCTGGAGCCAAACCTCTGACACCAGGCTGGCGCTCCCTCCAGGGGCTCTTGGGGTCCGTCCTGACCCCTCCCAGCATCTCGTGACTCGGGATTTGGACACTCCTTCCGCCAGTTTCTGCCTCCGGGTCCTACGGTATCTCCCTCCTATGGCTGCCTGCGTCTTCTCTCCTTCCAAGGACGCCAGCCGCTGGGGCTCAGCCTAAGCCAGGATGACTCCATCTCGCCTTCGCTCGTCACGTCCCCGGCGACTGTTTCTGAATAAGGCCACACTCTGAGGTTCTGGGAGGAAATGGAAGAGGAGGCGCATGCGAACACTACCGGGAGCTAACACGTGCAGTGCTGAGGTCCACGGTCACCGCAGCCATTGTTCCCATTGGGATGCAAAGGTTAATTATCGCCACATGTTCAACAATCGTGTCATCCCTGGGAGAGACCGTAACCAGCGTGGCCTCGCTCTCCCCCAACGCCACGGCTGGAGCTGGGACAGAGGGAGAGCCCTGGGTGCATTGCCAGGGAAGAGAGGATCTCAGCTCCTACCTGGACAGAAGCGTGGCGGCCAGGCCCAGTGAGCGCTCACCTGGAGCCTGGGCGAGGACGGCAGGGGACCAGGGCTCTCATGCTTTGGGACAGGAAGGAGCATCTGTAACAGAGTCTGAGCCCAGAAGAGGGCAGGCGTGTGGAGGGCGGGCACCAAGGGGCAGGGGCCCAGGACCCTCAGCTTGTTTCCGTGTCTCGCTCCAGAATATTGACATGGTTCAGTGAGCTCACCCAGCTGGGGTCTCCGTGTTCCTTCAGAAATGACCCTGGACTTTCCTCTTGTGGTGACCTGGGGGCTGGCTCTCCTCCTGACTGAGAAGATGGCCGAAACGAGGTTGTGCCTGATCAGGGTCCAGAAGGAACCCGCAGCTCACCCCCTGCCCGGGACGCTGGCTCTTGGGATGCTAGCACCCTGTAGCAAGGAGGCAGAGCCCGGGGGAGAGAGCCAGCCCAGCCCCGAGGGGCCTCCCACCCAGCTGGGCCGTGCCCTGACTCAGCCGCGGAACCGGAGACCCGGCCACAGAGCAGGCGGCCGCAGATGTCCCAGCCCCGACGCCAAACAGTGCCATCCACTCCTGGCTTTTACAGCACGATGCGAGGCACACAGGAGGTGCTCACAGATGTTCGCTGACTGCAGTCAGAGTACTTAGGAGTCCAAGAAAGGAGGGTTGGAGATTCGAGGCTAGCCTCAGCAATTTATCGAGTCTCTCTACAACTTGGTCAGATCTTGTTCTAAAATAAGAAACAGCCGGGCATGGTGGCACACGCTTGTAATCCCAGCATTCGGGAGGCTGAGACCGGAGGATCCGGGTTCGAGGCCAGCCTCAGCTACCTAGTGAGGCACTCCGCAACTTAGTGAGACTCGGTTTCAAAATAAAGAATAAAAAATAGGGCTGGGGATGTAGCTCGGAGGTAGAATGCCCCTGGGATCAATCTCCAGTACCATAAAATAAGAAACAAAATAGGGCTGGGGGTGTAGCCCAGAGGTCGGATGCCCTTGGGTTCAGTCCCCAACACCACAAAAAACAAGAGCATAGGTGTGACCTGGCCCTCAGAGCTCTGTTTCAGATCTGCTGTCAGGTGGGTGACAGGTCCGCTGCTCATGGGTCTTGCTCTCGACTTGAGCCAAGGCTGAAACCATCTCTTCCAAGGAGCAGGACCGTGTGGTGAGTCGCTGCTGTGAATCACACCTGCACCCTTGCCCCTGGGGATGTGACTGCCCTCCGCCCTTGCCTCTTCCAGGCGGACCCAAGGGGGCTGAGTGACTCCTCTCAACCATGGGGTGGAAGATGCAGCCTCAGTACAGAGCCGGGGCCCGGGGCCCTGCAGCCTCAGCTCTGGCTCTCAGGACCTGCCAAGAAGCCCAGTTGGGCCAACACGAGGGCTGAGCTCATAGCCAGCACCAGCGCCAACAAACCAGTGCCTTGCACCCACCCTAGGCAACACGCCCCTCACTCGATCGAGGAGGGAGCTCTGGACTGCCAGATCACCCGGCAGGGCATGAGGGCGACGCGTGGTTGCGATTTCAGCCTCTGGGGTCTGGGTCACTTGTTACGCAGTAGAGCTAACTAACAGACTGGGTCCCATCACAACGGACCTTATCAAGGGGGGGAATGTTCTCTCTCCAACACAGCTTACTTGTGCACCAGATAATTCCAGGGACTATTTTGTGCTCCTGTTATGGGCTGACTCGTGTCCTGCCCAAATTTCCCGTGTGGAAGCCCTGGCCTCCAGGACCTCCGTTTGTGTCTGCGTTTGGAGTCAGGGCCTTTGCAGAGGTGGTTAAAGTCGAATGAGATCACACGGGTGCGCCTCCCCCCAAGAGGACAGCTGCCCTCCGAGGAGAGATTAGGACGCAGACGCACGGGGAGGGCCACGTGCAGATACGGCAAGAAGACGCCGGCTGCCAGCCCGGCTGCCAGCGCCTTGCGCTCAGACTTCTGGGCCCCAGAACTGTGAGAAGACAGATTTCCGGGTTCCTCGGGATGTGATGACAAGCAACCACGAGCTGGGGACTGGGAACAGCAGCAGAGCGTGCCCCCTCGCTCCTGGCGGCCGGGAGCCTGGGGTCGAGCGTGGGCAGGGCTGGTCCTCCCCGCAGCTCCACGGCGGGCTCCTCCACGTGCCGTCCTCTTGGCGCTTGGCGGTGGCCAGCAATCCTCGGTGTCCCCTGGCTCGTGGCTGCACCCGCTCCTTGCCAGCACCACGTGGCTTCTTCCCTGTGTGTTTGGGCCCAGATTCCCCTCTTCTTATAAACACATCGTTGGACTGGAGCCCATCCTAATAGAGAGAGGGTGGCCTGTTTTTTTCTTTTCTTTTTTTTTTTTTTTTAACTTGATTACAGCTGCAAAAACCCAAATTCCAAATAAGGTCACGTTCTAAGATACCGGCTGGATGTGAATTTGGGGGAGACGCTATTCAGCCCAGCACAGGTTGTAAAAGGAACTGTGCAGAGGTGGTTCAGCTGAGGATCGTGATCTATGGAAAGAGTCCTGACGTGTCCAGTTGGCCCTATGGAATCACAAGCATCGCTTGGAAGAGAGAAGCAAGAGGGTCAGAGTCAGGGCTGATACGGTGATGGGAGCAGAACCCGGGGTGCACATTGAGGCTGAAGGAGGGGGCCAGCAGCCAAGGGATGCTGGTGGCCTCTAGGAGCTACAGAAGGCAGGGAAAGGGATCCAGAAGGAGCCAGCCCTGCCCACATCTTGACCTGCACCCCTAGGACTCATCTCAGACTTCCAACCTCTGGGACCACAAGGTAGTACCTTTGTGCTGTTTTAAGGCCCTGAGCTTGTGGTCACTTGTTACAGCAGCTGCAGGAAACTCATACAGAAGCCCAGGTAGCCATGTCTGTGACAGGACACCGGAGGCCACAGGCTCCTACGAGGCCCTCCTGCGAAAACCACCATGAATCAGCACACAGCGCCCCCAGCTGTTTCCAGGCAGGGCAGGCGCCCAGGACCACACACCGCTGGATGCGGCCCTGAGTCATCTGGCACCCAGAGGCGGCTCCTCGGAGCCTCTTTACCAGAAGTGCCCTGCATTCACCCTCGTTATTTTTCTGGAGATCAATTAACACATTCCAGATGCAAAAACTGGGTCGTGGCCAGTCTCAGACTCGGCAGGGTCTAGAGGCCCCATGGGAGGGGCTTGGGGGCTTGAGAATCGGGCACTGCTACCGTCAGGGGAGCCCGAGAGTGGCAGGGACTACGGTGGACCTAGCCGGCCTCCCCCGATGGCGGCTGAGACGTGCGGGTGTGTGCACCTAACATCACAGACCTTCATCTCTCTGATCTGCTCTGTCTCCCGAACTATCTCAGGGCCACTCAGCTGCTCAGGGCCATGTCCCCTTCCCAGGATGACCCCTGTGTGTCGGGGGTGGGAGAGGGGCTTCGAGTCTTCATGGCTTTTCAAATAGGAGGAGGCGAGCTGTCCCAGACCCTCTAAGGTGACCAGAAGCCAAGGTTAGCTTCTGGGGCCGCCCTAACAAATCACCAGCACCAGGGGCTCGGAGCCATGCGTCTCCTCCAACCTGGAGCCCCGAGGAGACCGGAGGCCGCGCCACGCAGGCTCCCGGAGGCCCCGTCCTCGGCTCCCACAGCTCCTGCGGCTCCAGCCTCCTGGGCTGTGGCCGCGCCGCTCAGGTCTCTGCCTCCGAATCCCCACGGCCTCTCCTGTTCTGCGGACATCGCCACTGCATTCACTGCCTAGCCTGGCCACTCCGGAAGTGCTCGTCTTAAGACCCCCGCTTGAGGGCATCTGCGAAGACCCTTTCTCCAAACAGATCACACCCTGGGTGCTTGGGTCAGGGCTCGGGCACGTCTTTGGGGCACATTCAGTCCCCCAGCCACTGCCCCCGCCCCAGGACGCCTGCACTGGGGCCGCTCCCAGCCCGGAGGTCTCCCTCCACGCTGACCAGGGGAGCCCTAACCTTCAGCCTCAGTCTGCTTCCTCCTGGGCTCGGGGTCCCTACCCACAGGTGGCCCACTGGGCCCCGCTCACCCGCTGGAGCTGGGGGAGGATATTTTCTCTCCCATGGGGCTCTGGGCTTCACTGTCCCCGGCTGATGACAAGCCTGAACTTGAACTCAATGGAGACATGAGAGCCTGAGAAATCCAGGAAGCTACCCCAATACAAGAGGAAAACACACTCCCATGTTCTAGAAAGCATACACACACAGCCGGGCGTGGGGGCACATACTTGTAATCCCAGTACTTGGAAGGCTGAGACAGGAGGCTACTTAGCGAGGCCCTCCGCAACTTAGTGAGACCCTGTTTCAAAATAAAGAATAAAAACTAGGACTGGGAGTGTAGCTCAGAGGTAGAATGCCCCTGAGTTCAATCCCCAGTACCGCAAAAGAAAAAAAAGAAAGTACAAATATACGGACACAAGCCGGGTGTGGTGGTGCACACTTGTAATTCCAGTACTTGGGAGACTGAGACAGGAGGATCGTGGGTTTATGACCAGCCTTAGCTATTTAGTGAGGCCCTCCCCAACTTAGTGAAACCCTGTTTCAAAATAAAGACAAAAAAAATAGGGTTGAGGGTGTAGCTTGGAGGTAGAATGCCCCTGGGTTCAATCCCCAGCACCACAAAAAAAAAAAAAAAAACCCAAAAACAAAAACATACAGACACACACAGAGACACTGCCCACAAGCCGGCTGAGCCCAATCTCACCAGCAGGGGGCCTGGTCACCGCCAAGGTCAGGGAAGAGCTGCCAGGAACAAGCCCGTCCCCAGGCCCACCCATCGGGCCTCACCCCCAACCTGCCTCCCAGCCCAGCGACCACAGATCGCCTTCTGTGGCTTCACTCTATACCTGCTTGCCTGTTCTAGAAGCTTCTGTACTTGCACCACACAGCACGTTCCAGGGGCTCTCTGTTCCTCCTTTCCCCTCCCACCCCCCCAACTGGCCCAAAGTCCCCTCCACCTGACACAGGAGAGTCCCCCCAATCCCTCCCTTCTGAGGCTCACTGGTCCTTGTTAAGCAACTGCACCGGAAGCCAGCCCTCCACAGGGAGCTTGGGCGGGCCGCCATTCAATCAACTGGGCCGGTGAGGAGAGTTAAAATAAATCATCTTAGCAGGACCACAATGTAACCCCAGTACTGGGGAGGCTGAGACAAAAGGATCTGGGTTCTCAGCCAGCCTCAGCTACTTAGTGAGACCCTGTTTCAAAATAAAGAATAAAAAATAGAGCTGGAGGTGTAGCTCGGAGGTAGAATGCCCCTGAGTTCCATCCCCAGTACCACCAAAAAAATAATAATAATAAATAAATAAATAATCTCAGCAGGACTTATGCAGTAATCCCAGTACTTGGGAGGCTGAGACAAGAGGATCACAGGTTCAAGGCCAGTGTGTGGGAATTTATCGAGACTGTTTCAAAATAAGAAGTAAAATGCTGGGGATGTAGTTCAGAGGTAGAGCGCACCTGGATTCAACCCTCAGTACCACAAAATAATTTTTTTTTTTCCGGTGGCACTGGGAATTGAACCCAGAGTCATTCTACCTTTCAGCTACACCTCCAGCCTGAATTTATTTCTTATTTGGAAATAGGGTCTCGCTAAGGTTGATCAGTCTCACTACTTGCTAAAGCTGTCCTTGAACCTTCGATCCTCCTCTCTCAGCCTAAGTGCAGGGATTACAGGCATGCACTCAGCTAATAAATAATTTCTATGCTACAATGAAGCATAGTCATTTTACATAGAGTTTGTTTTTGTTTTGTTTTGTTTTTGGTGGGGCCAGGAGTGGAACCGAGGGTCTCACACGTGCTAGGCAAGCACCCTAGAGCTGAGCTACAGCCCCACTTGTCTTTAAAGACCCCTACATGTCTAGTTACCCTTGTCTCTCTTCTCTGCTCTCCACTTTGTAGCCAGAATTAGCATCTGAAAACCCACCCCTGGCCACACACTGTCCTGCTTATCAAAACCCTCAGTCTGGTTCCCTATGACACCTGAGTTCATCTCCCTCTCCTGCACCCGGCCCCCAAGCTGCAGGCTCGTCATGCTGCCTCCTGCTCTCGGAACCCACAGGGCCTTTGCATATGCTCTGCTTTTCTACCAGGGCAGCCCATCTGACAGGACCCAGCTGCTGCCTCCTCTGTGGAGACTGAAGTTGGTGGGTGTGTAGGGGCTATACCTCTGTCTTCCCTTGCAGTATCTTGTTCACTCTCTTCTTGCATTTATCATGCAAATTACTTTATTCATCTGCAAAGTGGACTCTTACTACCAGCATATATAAGGCAGTGACAGATCTGAACTCCTGTATCCTCAGCACCAGTGCAAAGCAGATACCTGAAGGGCAGGGGCACTCGGAAAGCCTGGAAACAGCTGATTAAAGCAGGTGTAATGGCGTATGCCTGTAATCCCAGAACCTGGGAGGCTGAGACAGGAGGATCACAGGTTCACCAGCTAGACGCAGCAACTTAGTCAGGCCCTATGCAACTTAATGCGACTCTGTTTCAAAATAAAAAATAAGATAGGGCCGGGCGTGGTGGCGCACGCTTGTAATCCCAGCATTCGGGAGGCTGAGACCGGAGGATCCGGGTTCGCGGCCAGCCTCAGCTACCTAGTGAGGCACTCTGCAACTTAGTGAGACTCGGTTTCAAAAATAAAGAATAAAAAATAGGGCTGGGGGTGTAGCTCGGAGGTAGAATGCCCCTGAGTTCAATCCCCAGTACCG
>PVLC010012735.1:0-27000 GCA_004027655.1 Graphiurus murinus
CTCCCTCTCTCTCTCTCTCTCTCTCTCTCTCTCTCTCTCTCTCTCTCTCTCTCTCTCTCTCTCTCTCTTTCCCTCCCTCCCTCCTTCCCTCCCTCCCTCCTTCTCAGCCACCACGAGGCAAGCAGCTTTGCCTCCCTGCTATGATGTTCTACCTAACCACAGGCCCAAAATTAAGAACCAAATGACCATGGACTAAAACCTCTGAAACTGTGAGCCCAAATAAATCTTCTAAGTTGATTTTATCAGGTATTTTGTCACAGTGACAGAAAGCTGATTCACACAGAACTGGAACGGATGCTTTTGTGACATCACGGTTGTTTGTAAAATATTAGGTCTCTAAGTTTACAAATTTTAAAATGTTGACATACTTCATTACACAATATTTTGAGAATCCTACTTGCTAATAACATCAGCAATCTCACCAAAAATCTTTTGGTATTGGGAAGCTATCAAACTCACAGTGGTCACAAGTTTTTCAAAATTCTAATTTTCTCTGGAAGACTTGAATGTTTACACTGGCGATAAATACTGTCAGTTGTGTGTCAGTATTAAAAAAGTGCTCCGGTATTAATTTCTAAAATGTAAAAAAAAAAAAAAAAAAAAGAAGAAAAAAAAAAAAAGGCAGTCAGAGTCTGGGTGCTGTGCAAGCACTCAGGCAGGGAGAGGAGGTAGCTTTGCCTGCTGCTTGCCTGTTGCTCTTCAGAGCTACCCCTCCCCTCTGCCCTCTGTCCTAAAGTTTACCCATGGTAAAGCCTTTAGCCTTAAAAGACAGCCAGATGTGGTGGTGCACGCTTGTAATCCCAGCATTGGGGAAGCTGAGACGGAGGATCCAGGTTCGAAGCCAGCCTCAGCTACCTAGTGAGGCACTCCGCAACTTAGTGAGACCCTGTTTCAAAATAAAGAATAAAAAAATAGGGCTGAGGGTGTGTAGCTTGGAGGTAGAATACCCCTGAGTTCAATCCCCAGTACCACACACACAAAAAATTATATATATATATATATATATACATATATATATATATATATATATATAGAGAGAGAGAGAGAGAGAGAGAGAGAGAGAGAGAGAGAGAGACAGACAGAGAGAGAGAGAGAGACAGAGAGACAGAGAGAGAGAGAGAGACAGAGACAGAGAGAGACAGAGACAGAGAGAGACAATTGAAAACCTTAAGATCACAGAGACTCTGCCTGGCTCACCGCAGAGCCATAAAGACAGCAAAAGCCTTATGCCTTGCTCTTAGAGATCACACACAGGTATCACAGGTATACTGGATGTAATTTGTGCCTCTATTTCCCTCATATTCTTTGGGACCCAGAAAGGTAAACTCCGTGTGCAGCTTCAAAGTTGATGAACAACCAATACAGCCCAATACAATAGGGTAAAAGCAAAGTAGATCATTGAACCCTGCACTTAGTAAATGCACTATCCAGGAGACAAGGAGGCACCATCTGGCTAGGAATAAGTTACTAGCCTGTTGCCTTGGTAACGTTGATAAGAACATGCCAATATGAAGACTGTATTTAATGACTGGGGCCTGAGGGGTGGGCAGAGTTCCACTTTCCTGCTCTCCAGCGTGCCTGCTGGGCACGCTGCTTTTTTTCTCTTCCCTTTCTATTTCCTACTGACTTTGTATTAAAAGTTTTTGTTAACGCTACAACCAAGCCATCTATTAGTTTTAATTTCCCGATTCAATTTTCTTTGAATGGAGGGGAAAAAAAAAAAAAAAAAAAAAACGCTTTTACAACCATAACAAGTTGTTTTCCTTGAAGTACTGCTCATTTTACAGAGCATGACTATTATAAATACCCAAGTCTGAATAACCATAGTTGCTATGATTTGAAAGTGTCTCCTAAAATCCATATGTTTGAAATCTAATTACCAAAGCCACAGTGTTGAGAAGTGGGGACTAATAAAAGGTATCCAGGTCATGAGGGAGGCACCCTCGTGAATGAACTAATGCTGATAGGAGGAAGTGTTCTCTCTCTCTTTTCTTCTGTCATAGAAGGATACAACCCTTCCCCTCTCTGAAGGATACAACGCTCAAGGCGCCATCTTGGAAGCAGAGAGACAAGGCTCTCACCTGCCGGCAACTTGATTTTGAGCTTTCCAGCCTCTGGATCTCTGAGAGAATAAATTTCTGTTCTTTATAAGTTAGCTGGTCTAGGGTATTCAGTTATAGCAACACAAAACTACAACAATAGTTTGTAAATCTTCCTAAAAAACAAATTTTGTTTGTTTTGTTTTGGTACTGGAAATCGAACCCAGGGGAATTCTGCCCCCAAGCTACCACCCCCAGCCCATATAATTGTTTTTATTTTGAAACAAGTTCTCACTAAGTTGCTAGAGCTGGTCTTGAACCTACAATCTTCCTATCTTAGTCTCCCAAGGACTGGGATTACAGGAGAGTGCCACCCTTGCTATGTTTCATTTTTTTACAATGTAGTTAGTTCAGTTTACAACTCAGTTTTACCAGTGCTTTTCAAGTGCAGCTGAAGCCCTTTATGCATGTGCATACTGCCTATTTCATTACACAGAATATTAAAGAGACATCTACCCAAGTGCTGGAATTTAATTAAAAATATTTTTTATCGCTTCATTAGGGATATTCTTAAGTGAAAATGGAGCTTTTAAAACCAGAACCATGTGCCAGTATATACAGTATCCACAAGTACAATTAGTGCTGCTGTCATGAGTCACAATAGGGGGCCACCCACCATTGCTGTAGAACTCTGAGTGCAAATTATCAACACAGTGAAAAAGCAACAGTCTTTATAGTATTATAAAAATAGTTTTTAACAGACTCCCTCCTCCCCCAGTTCAGGATCTGGGGCATCGCATGCACCTGTGGACCACAGAATGACTGGCTCTCTCTCAAGCTCACAGGCCAACAAGGATCAGAAGACAGACTGGCAAAGACTGGGCAGATCCAGACAACCCAGGAAACAGGAATGGCCCTACGAGCCACGATCTTCTATTTGAAGTATATGCACCAGGTGTATACAGAGGCTTTCCAAACTTGATTTGTTTTCACATGAAGTGCCATCCAAGTACCACTTCTTAGTTCTCTGTTTCCATTTAACCTTTCATGTTAGCCTTCTTACTCCCTCTTCTTAAAGGAAATGTTTCTTGCATACCTTGTTTTTACAATAATCTACTGGTATGCAGGGTAAGTTCTTTCAGGGCACCCAAAGAGCTATCATTCAAAATGATGGTACTGTTGTTACAAAAGAAAATGACAATATAAAGATTGGAAGAAAATCAGTTTGCAAGTGAGGTGGTTTCCAACTGAATGCTTTCAACAAAATTGAAGCAGGATCTAATAGAGCCATTCATGGAAATATCATTGAAAGTAATGTTTATAAAACATCAGGAAGTGATATGGGACACAAAATTCAAAAGAAACTCAAAGAATTGGGTTTTTCATTCATATCTTCTTGTCTATATAAAAAGGTTCCTCGTTGTAACCACACAAATGAAAAATTAGGACAACTATGACAGAATTCGGATTTATTTCATCAATAAAAAATAGCCATCATTCCATTCATGAACTAATTTTTTAAAAAACTACATATCAGCCAGGGGTGATGATGCATGCTTGCAATCTCAGTACTTGGGAGGCTGAGACAGGAGGATTGCAGGTTTGTGGCCAGACTCAGCTACTTAGTGAGGCTCTCTGCAATTTAGTGAGATCCTGTTTCCAAATAAAAAATAAATAGGTCTGGGGGTGTAGCTTATAGGTAGGATAACCCTGGGTTCAATACCCAGCACCACACACACAAAAAAATTACATATCCATCTCATTAAGAGACATATTTCAATGACATTTTATTCTTCACTTTTTATAATTATTGACAAGATAATAAGGAAAACACTTACATATATTTATTATGGCCTAGCAACTACTCTAACTACTTTATATACATTAATCCATTTAACCTTCATAACGTTCATGTTAGGTTAATAGTATTTTTAATTTCCATTTTACAGATAAGGCTTAAAGCTCTAGAGCAACTAGAATTAGAGTAGAGATTTGGACCCAATTTATTCAGGCTCCAGAGTCTCTATGCTCTCAACTACTATACTATACTGACTCAATACATTTAAAAACTACCAATCCTGTTTTAAAAAATCATTAATTAATAATCATAATTAATGCATAAGAAGTTTTAGAACTTAGAGCTGAAGAACATGGGAAATTTTAAAAATCATACTAATTTACTTGCCGATTTCTGCTACAAAGAATGACAATACAAAATAGTTAACAAAAACATAAAAATGTATAAAATTACAATAAGATTCTATATGCCACAGAGAATGGAAATATTAGTTTGAGGTGGAAAGAGAATAATGTAAAATTCCAAGTGGCAAAGAAGAAGCTTATTGACATATCTTTAAAATGTGCAACTATAAATAATAAATCACTTTTAGAAGTGATACTTAAAATAGCAATGCAAGAATTTTATATTAAGTTGTCAATGTGGATAATATATGTAAAATTATAGTTTTTGTAAGCACACAAAATTTATGATGAAAAATTTGAGGTAACAACCTAGATGTGGGAGGGAACAGGCACATAGTTTTTCCAAGCAAATGTAGGAGGCATATGGACCAAACTGTTTAAAAGACACTGTACTAGGTTAGGAGAAAGAGCCATTTCTTTGGCCTGAAACTCTTTCCTAGAATGGCTTGACACCCTCTGGGTCTGAACTGAATTGTGCCTGAAAAACTTGCCTATCATGGCCCGGCCTTAGTCTAGGGTAGTTTTCTCACTAACTGCTTATTAGTGTATGACTCACTGAAAATGTACTTTTTCTCCTAATTGAAAAATGAATAGCTATATACATACAAAGTTTAACAAACCCTGAACCCTGTCTTCCTGAATAGAAAATAATCATTTAACAATCAAGCTTAGCAAATTAGTTTAACAGTTCCAAGGCTTTTAAAGAAAGTCTGCAGTTATATTCTTTAGTTTAAATGTTTCATATTAGATTTGGAATAATACTTTCCTGAAATAGCCACTTGCGATTTGACAGTGGCATATTCATTTGATAATTATTATAGGACCTCCAAAGTTTTGTCATAGTGGAATTTATAATTATTCTACAAATGAAAGGACATGAACTTCATTGTAAATGAATGACACAATAATTACTCTTAAGTTAAGCAACTTTTATCTTGTTTGTCTTACTCTGTTTTCTGTTACTAAAACAGAACACTTGAAGCTGGGGAATTTATAATAAAAAGAGGTTCATATTAATTCATGGTTCCAGTGGTTGCAAAACTCAAAATTGGTAGCTAAGTGTGGTGGCACACACTTGTAATCCTAGTACTTGGGGGCTGAGAGAGGAGGGTTCTGAGGCCAGCCTTGGAAACTTAGCAAGACCCTGTCTCAAGTTAAAAAATAAAAAGGGCTGGGGGTGTGGATCAGTGATAGAGTGCCCCTGGGTTCAATACCCAGCACCACAAAATAAAAAGAAGACAAGAAAGGAAGAAGAAAGGGAAAGAGAAAGAAAGAACAGTCTCAGTGGAGCTTACTGCAGACTAGTAGTCTTACATTAGAAGAGGAATGAACAGTAGTAGTAGTCTTATATCCAGAGGAAGAGGAGAATGAACAAAGCAGAAAAAAAAATTAAAGAATTAATGTTCCAAATTTTTTCACATCATGTAAGAAAGATATAAATTTACAGATTCCACTAATTCAGCAAACCCAAGACAGCAAAATGCAAAGAAAACTATACCTAGAAAAAGTAGCACATTCAACACAGGAGAATGACAATAAAATATCTGATGACATTTTGTTTAAAGCAGAGAACATAAGACAGGGAAATGCTATTGTCAAAATGCCAAAACAAAACAAGTAGAAGGCAATCTTTTCAAAGGAACTGAATGGGCTAGTGAGAGCACATGTCTAGTATGCACAAGGTCCTGGGTTCAATCCCCAGCACCTCGGAAACGAAACAAAAATAAATAAATAAAAGCAAAGCAAATGAAGTGTAATCAACTGAATGCAACAAAAGTATTTCATGTAGCTATACAACTCTCTTCCACAACCTAATCCAACCTAATTACGGAATTCTATGATCAATTCTGGGGAGGAAAATGGATAGAGCAGGGACAAAAGGGAGACACTTTTCACTCAATATATTTTCATATATTCTAAATGGTATTTAGATATTTGAAAACACTAAATATCTCTAAAGGTAAAATAATTAGAAAACATTTATATCCTCTTTTATAAAGCATATATTCTTTATTCATTTTCTATGTCATTCCTAATACATGAACCAACTTATTAAAACAAACAATAAATCTAAAAGAAATTTCACCCTTTCATTGTTAAGACTCCTTTTCATCCAAAATGATGTATAGAAGTTTTGTTGTGCTTTGTCTTGTTTTGATTGACCTAATATTATTTCATAGTGAAAATTATAGGCAGGGAATGTGAATAAGCTGTTATGTATGATTTGAGATGCTCCTCTAATTTTAGTTACAATTATTCCATGAAAATAAACTTTCAAAATATTTTAAAAAGAAAATAAGTACCAAAGAGATAAGAAACTGCTATCAATAAAAATGAGTAGAAAAAATGAGGAAAAAAAAAAGACAAAGTTTCAGAGAAGCCAGTGCTTCTATCTGTTATAAAACCTATTTTCCTATTAATTTGCTTTCTCATTCTTAACAAAATGGTCCAAAACTAAAATATGTCTTAGTAAATCTATAAATAATGAAAATAAGCATCCTGTAGATGAGTAAGCAAAACTAAAGGAAAATAATATGTTTTAAAAATGCAGCTAAGCGCTAAGGCACAGTGGTACACACCTATAATCCCAGTACTTGGGAGGCTGAGACAGGAAGATCTACAGTTTTGAGGCAAACAGCGAATGGTATCTCAGCAAGACCCCTTTTCAAATTAAAAATAAAATGAAATATGCCTGAGGGTGTAGCTCAGAGGTAGAATGTCCCTGGATTCAATCCCCAGTGCAAAACAAACAAACAAACAAACAAAAAAGACTAAGTTTCATGATAGTAGAAATTGGATTTAAAAAAAAAGAAATTGGATTTAGGTAGGAAAGCTAAATTTTCATCCGTTCTTTATATCTTCTATTCATAGGACATATAACAGCATAGAAAAATAATAGTTTCATATTAAAAAGCCAAAAAGCCTAATTTATTTCTCTGTACTATTCTACAAGAGAAGCATCTTAGAAGATTGACAGTCTTGAGTTGGCCTTTGTGTCCTTAAACCATGGTTCTGCCACTTACTCACTGTTTTAACTTAGGTAAGTGCCTGGAATAATAATAGTACCTAAGGGAAGTAGTTGTCATAGGATCAAATGAGGTAGCACAGTACTGAGCAGTTTAGAACAGTGTATATAACAAATATTCAATTTATTGAATATTGTGTCTATGTTAAATATTACATACATAATAAATATTCAATATATATTTAAATGTTTCCAAATGTTTATAAAATATTTTAATTATTATCAGTGTCATTATAAATTTCAACACTTAAAAACACTCTGTTTTTGTGTAGAAATATTTAATAATTTTATTAAGCGATATTTGATTATACGTAATAAATATCAACTATTGAGATAAGGTACACATGCTTTAACTTTCAGAGTGGTTGTGATTTGCTCTATGGAAAAAGGAAAACACCCAGCAGGAGTCCACACATACACTTCACTAAGACTTTACTCACAAGTAAATGAATACAAGTGGAAAGAAAAATTAAAGACTGAGTAGAATTGTATTGTGTATGAGCTATATTCCAAAAGAGCTGTTGCAATCTTTGCAACATGCACCTTCTTCTCATACTCATATTTTCATTCTACTTTTCCTGGAGACTTGTATCTTGATGATGACGACAATGATTGAGATGGATCTCCCTATGTTGTCTTCCCTATATTGCCTGATGAACTCCTGGGCTCAAGTGGTCCTCTTGTAGCTGGGACTACCCAAGTAGCTGGCACTACAGGTTCATGCCACTGGTCCTGGCTCTGTATCTTTATATTTTATTGTTCATGCTCTCATTCTTTCCTAAAAACATGTATGTAACCTGAAGTTAATTTTTTTTTAAATTAGTATGTTTTGTTGGGGGCCAGGGGCAAATAACAACTTGATTGGACAGTTATCTTACTCCCAAAGTACAAATGTTTCAATGACAAAAGAGGTTTACTTTGTGTGACCTGCATGTCAACACATCACCAAGATATGTAACAACCTACAGAAAGGGAAGTATGGAAATACAGGAGGCATTGAATGCCAACAGGATAGGAGGGAGAGGCGTGACCCTGACATTCCTTGTGAACAGCGAGGAATGTGATATGGATTCATTTTTGTATTACAAAGTCTCCAAGAGGGAATTTTTCCTTAAAACATGCAATCTTGGCTCAAAGGCCACTTAGCAAGCATAAATCTTAAGTCTACATGATGTCTATCCACAGGAAAAAGCAGTAGTGATTTTCTTGTTCTGGCAGTGTTGCAGATAAATCCTCCCTTGGAAAAACATTAGAGAGTAATAGATAAAATATTTTTTAAATCCATTTTGTAAGACCTCCTCCAAGATAAAAATTCAAGAGAAAGTAGGATACCAAACATGTGAGAGGACTATGGAACCTCTGGCTAAGCAGGGCAGTGGTTGAGCTTTCTAGTTCATGGACTGGCAGGCATTGAAGAACAGAAGAACCAAAAATGTTCCAAGCTAGAGAGCCAATAAAAACCATCCTGTGCCCAGCAGAAAGCTGGTGTTCTAAAGGTAAAGATACTACAAGGAAATTTCACTAAACACTGACATGGGCCAGGAGGAATAGGTTTTCAGCTTGAATTCACACCAATGTTGTGTTAGTTAGCTTTTCATCTCTGTGACCCAAATACGGGACAAGAACAACTTCGAGGAGGAAAGAATTATTTGGTTTACAATTTCAGAGGTTTCAGTAGTTGGTCGTCTGGTTCCATTGCTTTTGGGCTCAGATGAGGCAGGACATCATGGCAGAGGAAGGGGGGAGGGAGACAAAAGCGAGTCCCCAAGGACACGCCTCCAGAGACCTATTTTCTCCAACCATTTCCACCTTCCAGGAGTCCATTCAGCTGTCAGTAGGTTAATTCACAGATGAGGCCAGAGTCCTCATGACCCAGTCATTGCCGTGCTGGGGACCATGCCTTCAACGCAAGAGCCTGAAGGGACACTCCAGACCAAACTGTGACAACTGTATTCTCCAAAACACGTCAAGTAGAAACTGAAAGTACTAGCCCCAAATGCAATAAATGAAGATCATACAACCCAGGCATCTAAGGAGTCACAAAGAAAAAGCTCCCAGAGATATGAGCTCAGAGCTAATACTCAAAAAATACACAAAGCAGCATGAAAGAGTCTACAGATTAAAAACAAAACAAAAAAGATGCCAAAGTTTTAGATCCACAAAAACTTTATACATAGAAATTACCTGAAATATAGCTCCCAAATTTTATCAATTCTAAAATGCCATGGATTTTTAAATGTACCACTATTTATTTACCAGAAGGAAAAAAAAAAAAAAAAAGCAATTAAGATTGTAAGGCACATCTCAATTTCAAGGAAGCCAAAATGTGGACAAAGAAATGTTTATCACAGGAAGAATGATATAGAATTAGTATATTAAAATTACTGAGCAAAAAGAATTATCAGGTCAGTTGGGCGTGGTAGCACACAGCTGAAATTCCAGTACTTGAGAGGCTGAGACAAGGAGATTATATGTTTGAGGCCAGTCTCAGGAACCTAGTAAGACCCCGCTTCAAAATAAAAATAGGGCTGGGGAGCTCCAAGGCAGAACGCCTCTGGGTTCAAAAGAATGATTTTGCATAGGACTGATTCCCAGAGGGCTGGAAATTTCCCATGAAAACCTTCTGGAGCTGAGGGCTTTCCACACTCAGTTCTCATAGTGTGCAACAACAAACCCAAGCCATTGGTGTGCCACGTAATTGAGCTGCACAACAAGGCATGGACATCAGACTCCTTATCTTGCATCCCAGGAGGGGCTGGTGCTCCCCTAACTAGGAACAGTGAGGAGGCAGAAGAGAGATGGGGCCAAAGCTTTGGGATGCCATAATGCTATAACTTTTGAACTCCATCCATCCGCCATGCTAGGAGAGAAGTGGTCTTCTATATCACAGCTTACACATTCCACAGCCCAGACTCACATCCTTTCTCCTTGTGTCTTAACATTTCCCATGCTGGATCCCTGAGCCTGATGGATAGGCATAGCAGATGAGCACATCTGCATGGGCTCTTGTTTCTGTGAATTTCCTCTAAATAAATGTGGAGTCAGACAGGCCAATGTGTATGCTCTCTGGATTTCACATTTTCTTGCTCCATAATGTCGAAAGGATTTATAAACAAACATGAGAAAGAAAATCACATAAAAAAGACTAAGAAGATCCCAAATAAAAAACAAAAAACATAATTGAAATATTAATTGAAATATTAATAATAATAACATAATTGAAATATTAATTCTATATTAATTCTATGGTCAAGTTTATGAACACAACACATAAAATTGATAAAGCTGGGCATGGTGGTGCATGACTATAATCATAGTACTTGGGAGGCTGAGGCAGGAGGACCACCAGGTTCAAAGTCAGCCTCGGCAACTTAGCAAGACCCTGTTTCAAGATAAAAGCGTCTGGGGGTGTAAATCAAAGGAATAAAGCCCCTGGGTTCCTCAGCAACTTAGCAAGACCCTGTTTCAAGAAAAGAGTCTGGAGGTGTAGATCAGAAGTAGAAAGCCCCTGGGTTCCATCCTCAGTATAGAAAGAGATTGAGAGATAGAAATAGAGATAGTTATAGAGAAAGAGAAATTAAAGCACTGATGAAGTAGAATTAGACCTAAATAAATGTTTCATGATGTGATAAAAAGGGACAGAATGAATATAAAATCAGGGTTAGTAGAAGTGTACAAAAGGGTGAGAAAGCTTAGAACATTTCAATAGGAGATCCAAAGGGAAGGATATGAAAAAATTAATTAGAGGCTATATGATAACGGATAATGGCTACAGATTTTCCAGATTTGTAAGAAGCCCAAATCCTACAAGTCAGGACTCCTAATCTATCTCAAGCAGAATAACTAAAAAGAAATGCACATTTCCCCTTATCTATATAAAAATGGACATGACCAAAGACAAAGAAAAGAGATTAAAGTCAGTCAAAGACAAATGTGGATTACAAATTTACAAATGTGTGGCAGAATGGTGACCCTACCTAAACCAATAAGGGAATGCAGATTAGAACACCATCTTTAGTGAGCTGAGAAAAAATAACTTATTCCAGAAATAATGCCTAATCTGTCAAAAATCGAAGAGAAATGAAGATATTTTAAGCATACAAAACTAAACAAGTGTGCCACCATCACACGTTTACTCCAGGAAACTTGAAGAAATGTTTTTCAGAAGGAAAAGTGATTGCAGATGGGAGGACTGAGGTTAATAAGAAATGAAGAAGCCTCCAGGTTCAGTGTGCTACACCTGTAATCCCAGCACTTGGGAGGCCAAGACAGGAGGATTTCAAATTACAGACCAGACTCGGCAATTTTGTGAGAACTTGTTTCAAATAAATTTTTAAAAAGCTGGCTGGAGGTGTAGCTCAGTGGTAGGGTGCCCTAGGTTCAATCCCCAGTAAAACACATACACGCATACTCTCTCTCTCTCTCTCACACACACACACACACACACACACACACACACACCAACAAAAAAGTATGTAGAAAGTATGTAGAAAGTGTGTGTGTGTGTAGAAAGTTTGAAAAAAACAAAAATGAAAAAAATGCATGATAATAGGATATTTGTTATGAGTGACAGCATTTTTGATATCTTAAATAACTTTCATCTTTGTTGAAATATACATAATATAATTAAATATTACATATGAGCTCCTTTATATCTGAAATATGAGCTAAAACTTTGGGAAGACAGAAAAATGTATCAGGCAAACACTAACAAAGAAACACATAACAAAGAAAGTCTGGATGGCTATAACAATTTTAGACATAATATCCTTTAAGAGAAAAACCATTTCTATATCACAAGGAAGTCAAATCATCAACATATTACATTTTCTCCCAATAGCATGGCCTGAATATAGAAAGTGCAAAATTGACAGAACTCCAGGGAGAAATAAACAAAATGACATCAACAGGAGAAATTTTAACACACTTGTTTCACTGACTGATAGATCAAAAAGACCAAAATAGAAGTCAATAACAACAAAGAATTTGAATTAGACAGAGCTCAAAAATTTTGGTCACGGGTTTCCACGACACTTACTCCCACCTCCCTTTATACTTCACAATGAAAGTTGATTGAGAATCCTAAAACAGTTTGATTTATATGGATTATTTCTGCTGAAATTTACTATATAAGAAATGAAAGTTGAGAATTTAAAATACTCATTTATTACCAATTACTAAATCACAATGTTAAATAATATAACTTTTATGAAAAGTAACTTTCTAAGACCAAAACAAAAATATTCATTGATAAATTTCTACAGATTTCTTTCACATCTGGCTTAACAGATGACTGCTATATTCTTTTATGTGCTTCTGTATTCATTTTGTTGCAACATCACAGGTCATGAAGTCTCTAGAAAACTCAGGAGAGAATGAGAGAGCAAATGGCAAATAATACTTTGATGTTATTGGAAGGACAGATGGGACATCATGGAGCCTTTGATAAGGGACTGGGGTCCCTCTGGGTCCCTACACAGTACTTTGGCAGTGGCTAGCATATAATATGCAATAATTTGTACCCATGAAGCAAAAAATATATGAAGTTTTATAAATGTTGATTATGTATAAAACAGTGGCAGATTGGTGACCAATTGGGTTTTATGTCTCCATACTGGGCCATAAAATAAGTGTAAATAAATATTAACAGATTGTATATTAGAAGCCCTATTCTATGATGACAACACAATGAAGTTGGCAATCAACAACCCCATCTCTCAAAGACCAGGAAATTATAAAGCAGTCTGTTTCATCACTTCTTTTCAACAGTATGTTATAGGTATAAAGCAGAGACCTATTAAGGCAGTATATTATAGGTCTCAGACAGAAAAAATAAGCAAGACTTAAACAGCTTTGAAAGGAAGCTTAAGATTTTGAAGATGATATCATCGCATATATAGAAGACCTAAAAGATTCTACATAGAAACTATTAGAACTAGAGTTTATCAATGTGGCTAAATATGAAAAAAAATACAAAAATCACTTTTATTTTTTACACTAACACCAAAATGATGGAAAATATAAATTTTAAATAATCTCTTTCACAAAAGTATCAAAAAATGAAGAGCCTAGGAAGAGGTGAGCTTGACATAGAAAATTATGAAACAGGCTGGGTGTGGTAAAGTACACCTACAATCCCAGCTACTTCAGAAAGAGAGGCAGGAGGATCACAAGTTCAAGGCCAGTCTTGGCAACTTAGTGAGACTGTCAAAATAAAGGAGAAGTCTGGGGATATAGCTCAGTGGTAAAACATTTGTCTAGCATGTGTGAGACTTTGGGTTTAATCATTCCTAGTGCTGCAAATAATAATAATAATAATAAATTACAAAGCTTATGCAAAGACACTAACAATGACCTCAGTCAATATTATCAAGATTTCAATTCTCCCAAAATTGATCGATAGTCTCAAATATAATTCCAATAAAAAACTCCTAAAATATTTATAGAGCAGTAAAGGTTCATAAAATAACCAAGAAGCTATAAAGAATTACAGAGAAGTTATTATGGCAGACATGAGAAATATTTTAAAACTACAACTAACAATTATTAATTAGAAAGGAGCATGGAAGACAAAGGAATATAGCAGCAAAACCAGAGCTGATTCCTTTATTTAAAAATATAATTTATGATAGTCTTGGTGAGCCCTGTAGATTAATGGCAAAGGGCTGGACTTTCAACAGTCATACTGAGAGACTTGGTAATTCACATGGAAAACAAGAAAAAAAGGTACAAAGTAAGAAAGGAAGACTAACATAAAATAAAGACAAATATAGAAGTCAAAACTATGTTTTAGAAGTGTTTAAAAAAAACAACACAACACATCTGCATGACTTCTGAATAGAGAAGACATCAAAAATACAAACCATAAAGAGAAAGACTGATACGTTCTACTACATTAAAATTAATAGTACTGTAGAAAAATCAGCAAATGACTTGAGCAAACACTCCATAGGGAAAAAACACCCAAGTGGCTACCAATTATCATATGAAAATATGATCAATCTCATTAGTACCTAGGGGAAAACAGCTGAAACACAGTGAGAAAATATCTCATACACATCAATTTTGTAAAACATTACTCTAACCATATCAAATGGTGGTAAGAATATGAAACAGTACATATACTTTTAAAACTTCAGTGTATATTGCTACAACCAGTTTGGGGGCGGGGGTTGCTCTACTTAATAATGATAAAGATATGCATGATGTATGACCTGAAAAATGCCATTTGTAAGAATATTGCCGAGGGCAATCCATGTACCTATGTATCAGATATGTAAAAAATGCTTATAAAAGAATTATCTGTGATAGAAAAATTGGAAAGACTTTTTTTCCATTTTGTTCTGGATAATAAATGATAGAATCATTATACAGCTTATACAGCATTGTATGGATTATTATACAGCCAAGAAATGAATGGAATACAGTTACCAACAATAACAGAGATGAATCTCAGGAACATAAGTGTTGAGTGAAAAAGCAAATCACTAAATAGCATATAGATTCAATGTATATAAATTTATCATTTGGGGATACAAATGTGATAAAGTTTTTAAAACAAGAGGAAAACACAAAATTCACAATTATGTTACCTTTCAGAATGCTGGGGAGAATATGGGTTGGGAGAAGGATATCTAAAACATAGGGATCTTTGAAACTTTACATAAATTTTAGTGAAAATTTTTATCTACTATAAATTACTTTAAAGTAAAACAAATAGATTATTTAAAAGTAAGCCAACAAACATTAGTTAAAATATCTCATGGTTCAAGTTATTTTTCTATTTCAAAAAAGCTAAAACTAATTATAAAACTTGGATGTATCTCTGCCAATCTCTTAATGTAGTAATAATATCTTACTCTGAATTACCATTTCATCATATAATAGAGGCAGAATTGAAAACTACCAGTGAATAATCGTGTTTATAATACACTGTTCCATATAAATGACAAAAGTACTATAAAATACACTATTTCTGGTTCAATTAATCATATGCTGTATAGAGACAAGATGCTTCACTGGTAATAAAGTTTCTGTCATTTGAGGAAAGATATTTATTTGATCGACTATTGCACAACAATCTATGCTGTTCTAGGCATTCAGTTTTCCATAGAAAACATTTCAAAGTCATCTCTGGACTGACTTCCAGACTGAAAACAAACATATTTAAGACCTCCAAGTATTTAACTCTATCAATCAAATTTCAAATTCTATCTTTTCCCTCTGCCAATGATACCTCAAAGATGTGAATCTGAATCTAAAAAGCAGACTGCCTAACCCTCATATATGCAGAGTGGGTGCTAGGGATAGAACCCAGGACCTTGTGCAGGTTAGACAAGCATTTGCCACTAAGCTACATTCCCATCCCCTTTTCATTTTGAGACAGAGTCCCAGTAAGCTTCCCCAGCTGGCCTCGAACACTTGCAATCCTCCCACCTCAGCCTCTGAGTAGCTGGGATTGCAGGTGTGTGCCACCGAGTCCAGCTGGTCTCCCAACTTTTTTAAGACTTAAGCCTCTATAAACCGACCCACCTAAGCCCAGGATTCCACAGCTCAACTGAGTTGCTTGCCAAGTACTTGGCCTGAGCAGATTTAAAAAGCATACCGCATATTCTGATGGCTCATCTAATACTGCTGGACTGCTGGGAAACAGTGCAGGCTCGCAGGATACCACTTGACCTCAGGAGCCTGGGAGACTCACAACCCATTGCTGCTGGGCTTTCGAGGCAGAGATGCAGAGAATTAAGGAGGGGTGAAAAGGAGGCACCTGTCTCGTGAAAGCACCCCAGATTTCTGCTCACTGCCTGTCTTTCTTTCTCCCTTCCTTCCTTATTTCCCTCCCTTCCTTCCTTCCTTCCTTCCTTCCTTCCTTCCTTCCTTCCTTCCTTCCTTCCTTCCTTCCTTCCTTTCTCTCTACTAGAAACTGAAATAGTTGGGGGCATTCTACCTCTGAGATACACTTCCAGCCCTTTTTATTTTTTGCTTTAGAACAGAGTCTCACTAGATTGCTGAGAGTCTCAGTACACTGCTGAGGCTGTCTTCGAGCTTGTGATCCTCCTGTCTCAGCCTCCCAAGTACTGAGATTGCAGGCATGCACAACTAGACCCAGCTCTGTATTTGATTTCTTTAAAACAAACAAACAAACCAAAAAAGCTTCCCTTTATAGACATCAGGGACAGTTAAACACAACATTTACTCTGTTAATAACAGAGATCCCATGCCATGTCCTGATCTTAGTACAACCCCAGAGAAACTCTCCCTAGATTTTTAATAAAGTTCTATTCAGTCTATGTCTGGTTCTGAGTTAAACAGGAATAAAGTGTGTGGCTAAGACAAGCATGAGCTGCAGACCAACTGGGCTCCTCCAGGAGGATCATCAACCTCACACTCCCTCCCACCATTTGTAATTCTTCCTGTCTTCTCTCCACACTCACCTCCAGCTTTGCAGCTCTTATAGATCCCTCCTAAAACCCACAACTTCCTGATCACTTTTCTTTTACATTTACTTATGGTGAGAGTAAGGGTGAAGGGCTGGCTATGCCCTCTCCCCTTCCCCAACTTGAGGGAAACAGACCTGGCTAAGACCCACAGGTTCTCTATCAAAATCAATCTCTCAATCTCTCTCTCTCTCTCTCTCTCTCTCTCTCTCTCTCTCTCTCTCTCTCTCTATATATATATATATATATATATATATATATATATATATATTTCTTTTCTTTTGTCCATTTGTCACCTTTTCCCTCTCCCTCCCTTTTTCAGGGGGACATTCTACCTACATCCTCCAGTCTTATTTTTTAAACTTTGAAACAGGGTCTTGCTAAGTTACCACACTCTGGCCCCTAACTTGCAATCCTCCTGTCTCAGAGTAGATTACAGGCGTGCACCACTGTGCTCAGTTAGATTTTTTGTTTGTTTTTGTGGTTTCTGCAGTGCTGGGGATTGAACCCAGGGTCTCACACATGCTAGACAAGCACTGTACCACTGAGCCACCTCTCCAGTGCTACCGCCTCTTTTCCTATAAAAGCTTGAGTTCTTGCTCTTGAGTTATTTTCTGTAAGATGGAGATTTGAAACAAGAATGTTTCCTCTAGCTTCCTGCAAAGCTGGCTTTTAATAAAACCTATTTTCCTGCTAATTTGACTCCAAGCCTCTTTTTTATACTTTTATTGATGCAATGTAATTATACATTATAGTTAGTGAGATTCAAAGTGATACAGGTATGCATGCACGCATCAATTGGTCTATTTCCTCTGTATACTCCCCCCCTTCTCCCCTTTCCTCTCTCCCAGTACACATCAGTGAGGTTGGTTGTGAAATCTTGTATACATGTAACCTTCTCTGAACTGTTCCCTTCCTCAATCCTTGTTTTTCCTCTCCCCGCCTCCCTCCCCCAATCCCCTTCCACTCTGAGCCTTGTGGAACAGGGGACCTATAGAGTCTAGCTCGTGCCCAAGCTTCCAGTAACAATCCCCAAATTCCATCCCTGGTTAAATGCCAGTTACACCAGCACGAATTCCATAAACCACAATGAGCATCACTAGCATGTAAGGAAACCAATCCTGAGAACACACCAGGAAAAATTGGAAAGACAAGTATGGCGATACTCTCGATATAGAGACTGTTCTAAGGTTACAGACTTGCTTTTAGATTGAGACATTAAATGTACACATAAGAAATTAGCCTTTCCAAATACTGCATCTGCATGATTTATACATATGAAAGAGACGTAGTTAGGAGATAATGAATTATGTAAACAGGGTAACAAGACAGCAAACAACCTTCTCCTCAACCTTCCAGGAGGTTCTGCTGAGCACAGCAGGGGTGTAACTCTGCTGCTGTATCCTGATTAGGCCCAGAGCACCCTCAAGTGCAATTAAATCGCCCCAAATGTCAAAATATAGCACAGAAACCATAAAGCATAATGGCACGGGAGCACTGCATCTGGAAAGACTCGCTGTGTGACTGACGGAGCCTGGCCTCCAGCTCTCTGCATGATCAAAGCAAAGAGAAGAAAAAGAGGAAAGAAGGCCCGGGCTTGTGGCCCCAGACTGATTTTCTGAAGTACTAAGTCTGAGGTTTCACATCTTTCGAAGAATGACAGTGTTAACAGAAGCCCCCAAATCATAGGTAGAAAGTGTGGGAACTTGGAGGACCAAAACACTGAAATGTTTTGAATGTTAAGTAACCAGGGCTTATGGCTTTCCATTCGTGGTTGCTTGTGGCAGCAGTGGTATTCTCCAGTTACTGCAAAGAATTTGAGAATTAAGATGGTAAGCAGAGCACTGATTGGCCACACAGCTTTAAGTATATTTGATTGGTCTAATAGTAGAAATCCCTTTAACAGAAAAAAGCTTTATTAAGATGCTGGAGGGTTCTTAACAGCAATGCTAAAATTTGGGGCTGAAATTTCAAGGCACAAAATAAGTGACACAACGCGGCACCCTGAGTACCAGGCTCCATTTTTAGATCCGCGCTCTAATCAGCTGTGACAGGGAATGAGAACTCAGGAGGCAAACAGGAACAGCGCCAGATGCTGGGGACTTGGCGGGCCTGGAGGGAAGAGCTGACACACAGCAGAGCCTGTCAGTCCTGAGGCCCCAGGACTGCAACCTGAATGCAGCGCCCCCGTGGGCAGGAGGCTGCGCCCCAGCTTCCCTCTCTGGGCCTCCTGGACAGTCCTGACCAGGAAAACGGCGACAGGACAGCCAGATCAGGGGAGAGCAGGGCTGTGCAAGCTTGCATGGACCTTAAAAACCCCCCACCCGGCTCCTATCACACATCAGAGAAGGGATGGCAGAGAGCAGAGAGATGCGTGGCTGGTGCACTGAGATACCCAGGGTCTTATCCTCAGGGATTGGCCCCCTTTTTTTTTTTTTTCGCGGTACTGGGGATTGAACTCAGGAGCATTCTCCAAGCTACATCCCCAACCCTTTTTTTTTTTTTTTTTTTTTTTTTTTGCGGTACTCGGGATTGAACTCAGGGGCATTCTACCTCCGAGCTATACCCCCAGTCCTATTTTTTATTCTTTATTTTGAAACCGAGTCTCACTAAGTTGCGGAGTGCCTCACTAGGTAGCTGAGGCTGGCCATGAACCAGGATCCTCTGGTCTCAGCCTCCCGAATGCTGGGATTACAAGCGTGCGCCACCACACCCGGCTCCCAACCCTATTTTTTATTCTTTATTTTGAAACAAGGTCTCACCAAGTTGTGGAGGGCCTCACTAGGTAGCTGAGGCTGACCTTGAGCCCAGATCCTCCGGTCTCAGCCTCCCAAATGCTGGGATTACAAGCATATGCCACCACGCCCAGCTGGCCTCCACTTTTCTAATCCAAGCCCTCAGTCCCCCCAGCAAAGCAGAGTGCAGCACTTGGCAGAAATGCAGACTCTCAGGACCCATCTCTGGACACCTGATCTAGATACTATTTTTAAATCGGATGCCCAAAGACTGTCACACACAAGAAACTCTAAAAAGCTCTGCTCTACACTACAGTTCTAACTCTTCCAGTTCAGCAAAGCACACAGTCTAGAGTCTTCCTGGATTCAAATCTCTGCCCCTTCACTTACTTGCTGTGTGACCCTGGAAAACTTCCCTAAACTCTCAGTCTCTTCCATGTCCATCTGTAAAATCATCACAACGCTTGTTGCATAGGATTCTTGTGAGGGCCCCCAGCAATTCTTAATTATTGATCAAATGCTGTTGAATATCTTCTCACTCCTCTCCCTGCTAGATTAGGAGCTCCTTAGTGGCAGGGCATTTCATCAGCATATTGTGGGTCTCTCCCATCCAGCCGTGGTCCCCACCCCATCCTTTACTAAAAGGCTGGCAGATGCGATCTCCAGAAATGAGCAGCCCCACCCTCTGGCTTCCAGTTTCATGCACAATGGGGAGCCCTCAGCCTAGAGAGGAGGCTGGGCAGGGCTGGAGATCAGAGAATTCCTTGCCCAGAATGCTGCTCCCAGCCAGGTCAACTCAGGCCTGCGGGCACCTGGGCCACAGGCTCCTCGAAAAGTGACCTCTCCTGCAGGACTGTGTCTTCTCAGGCTTTGGGTGATGACAACTCTTCACTGTCACTGGCCTGGGAATAGTGCCCTGCCTGCATCAACCGTTCCTTGTAAACAATTCTCCTCCAACTATCCTGCTTCCCATGTGTCCTCTCTTTGCTCTTGAGCCTCACTATGTCTCCTCCTATTCACTGACTAAGCATCTTCCTGCAACAAGCATTTCCACTCTGCCAGGTGCGGAGGTCCCTGCACTCGTGGGATTCAGACATCCTTCTCAACAGTTAAATGTAATTTCCTCTTTTCATCAAAACTCTTCCCCACTGTCAGATCAAAAGCGCTTTGCACAGGGTTCACCAAGTCCAGCAGATTTATCCACAGCAGATATGTCAACAAAGGTGGACTGGCAAAGAATCAGCCACCCACATGGCTGCCAGCCTTGAGGAAGGACTCAGCTGAAACGAGATCTACATGGATTTGAACCCAAAGCTACTCATTTTCACTCAATAAAATCAAAGGTTTGAAAATAATTTACCTGAGAAAGTGATATTTTTAAACATAAACACGGGAAGGTAAGTTGTGTGGCTTTTCATCAGCTCAAACCACTGTGTATCCTCACTCCCACCATCAGCCAAAGCAATATCCCACCCACAAAAAATTCTGGCTTTTTTTTTTAAAGAAATGTATTTTGGAGAAATTAGTCATACTCTTAGGAGGCAGATGGATTAGGCTAAATGTATTATTAGTAATATATGTCACTTAAAATTCTGAGCTGGAGGCTTTGCAAGATCATCTTTCCACATCTGCTTGAATGTTTTTGTCGAAATATTACCCATGCCCAAAGAGCAGAAAATGTTATTGATTCTTTTCTCCCACTCTTTCTTCTCCAAAAGTCAGATTTACTGCATGCAAGCAGAGATTCTACATTTAGAACCATCTCTGGAGAAAGATCACCAGAGGACGACTTGCAGTAGAGATGGTATTAGCAATAAGATGATTTAATTATTTCCTGATGCCGACAAAGGCATGCACCTGCTTTTTCTTCAGCTATTCCCGATTACAAAGAAAGCCAGTAAGCCTAGCAATAATGGTTCTTAAGCTCCAAAATCGGAATGGTTAACTTAGTACTAATTCATTTGGAGTTGGGGTGGGGGGAGAAATCACAATAAGAAACTGAACTTAGTAATGGTTCAAAAGGGGAGAAAGACCCTCACAATGTTGATATTAGGCATGAGTTTTTTAATCCGAGCTTTATGCAAGGTACAGTGAGTGTAGAAGGTCTTCTTGCAAGTCTCATTCTATTAGCATTAAATTAAACAAGGGTCAACTCCACATATGTTATACTTTGGATTTAAAATTCCCCAGACATCATGCTGTGCTATAAAGGCAGCAATATTGGCAGGAGGGTCCCTGGGGGCATGGTCAAGTACAGTGTGTGTGTATGTGTGTGTGTGTGTGTGTGTGTGCCCTGCACAGCTGCAGCATGTATCTCTGAGGCTTTCCTTCTCTTTCTCTCTTTCTCTTCCTCTTCCTCTCTCTCTCTCTCTCTCTCTCTCTCTCTCTCTCTCTCTCTCTCTCTCTCTCTCTCTCTCTTTCTCCCTCTCTCTCTCTCTTTCTCTCTCTCTCTCTCCTTCCCCCTTCATCCCCCAAGTACTGAAATCTGCAGATCCATACACAAATAAATTTTCCTCCCTCTAAGTTGTGTGTCAGGTGCTTGGATCACAGAGATGAGAATACTCACTGAAACAACAGACTGAAATTTGGGGGGACCAGTGACCAATTAAGAGTAAAGTCAAATTAGTGAAAATCTATGTATTTCCAGTATTCTGTCAGTGAACTCTAGTTCTTACTAAAAGAGAATTTAATTCAGCAAAGAAATGGGCTAAATAATGATCTAAAATTCTAGCAAAGTGGACCTTTTCACAACATAAAATCAAAGCAGTAGGAAGTACACATTATGCTCTTGGAACAAAAAAATTTAAAAATCAAACTGTTTAGGAATTATTTGCCTATTCTTTTTTAAGCAAGTACTACTGTATAAGAAAATGTAGCAAAGTTTCTGACTTTAATAGTAATCTTATTTTCTCCTCTCATTTACTTGATAGAAGTCAAACAACCAAGAAAAGTCAACTTTAAAATATGTTCCTACCTTGGATCCATTTATACCCTAAAAAAAGAAATAAAATTCTGGCATATGGCTACACTAATATACACAGATTATTCCAGTCTCTGTAGTTATTGCATTTTGTGATACATTAGAAAATTTCTGACAAAAATTTTACCTAATTCTTCTAAATCAGAGTATCAATTCCTATGTGGTTCTTGAGTATTCTTTCCATTACTATTTCTTGGCTAAGTTTTTCTTATGATCACTCCTTTTCCTTTACTATAACATTTAAGCAATTTTATTCCAATTCCCATAACCTAGGATATATATTATGATTACTTCCTTTGATTAGAATATTCTTTCCCTGGAGCTAGCCAATTGAAGTTAGTCAATTGAAGAACATAATATAAAAAACATAAGTTATATGTAATATACAGTATGAAGTCCTGCTGGACTGCAAAAACAACATAAAGACTTCAAAATCTTTTGAAAAGGGCAGACATAATAAAGTTTACAAATACAAAGCAGCAAATGGTAACTGCGAATCACTGAAGCCATACCAAATGCAATCTGTACTTAGATGAGGGGAAACCAGACTAGCCTGGGTGCCCAGCCAACAGTGCTGAAAGGACTGGCTTTAGACAGGATGAAATTACTGAGTGGAAGAGGTGAAGGTATGAAAACGGATGGCAAGAAAGGAAAACCATGGCAACCGGAAACACAAGACATATCTCAGTAGAAGTGCTGGAGTGAATGGTTTTGAGGACAGGTGACAGCCCGAAGACAGTTTGTCTATAAAAGCCAAGAGAAAAGCTGAATGGGAACATGGTTCCCAGACTGTTTATAAGGCCTGATGAATCTTATTCTAAACCTGGTCCCACTATCTACTAGCCTGGGTGTCTACATTCATAAAACATTGATACTAACAGTACTTATCTCAAAGAGATGCTTTCAAGTATTAAAAGTATTAAGTAGTAAAGCTCTTATTATTATCTTGCTTAGAATCTATCAAGTGCTTTCTTTCTTTTCTTTTCTTTTTTTTTTTTTCCTTTTGGTACTGAGGATTGAACCCAGGGGCATTCCACCTTTTACCTCCAGACTACATCACTGCATCTATAGTCGTTTTATTTTTTGTTTTTGGAACAGGGTCTCCCTAGGTTTCTGCAAGTCATGCTAAATTACTGAGGCTGATCTCTATCCTGTGATCCTCCTGTCTCAGTCTTCCAAGTACTTGGATTACAGGCGTGCACCACCATGACCACCATGCCCAGTTTAGTGTGTGTGTGTGTGTGTGTGTGTGTACGCGCGCGGGCGCGCGCACGCGCTCGCATGTGCTCATGGGGGGGGGGGGGTGAGTTACTGAGATGGGTCCCAGTGGTATTCTATCTCTGAGTCACACCCCCAGCCTTATTTTATTTTATTTTTTTACTTTGAAACAGGGTCTCACTAGGTTGGTAAGGCCTTGCTAAGTTGCTGAGACTGATCATAAACCTATGATCATCCTGTCCCAGCCTCCACATATTGGGATTATAGGCCTGCTTCACCATGTGTGGCTTAAAAATATTTTTTTAGTTTGTTTTTATTATTATCCACACTGAAGAGTTTAGTTCTTGTTGCATCGCCATCCGAGGGGTCTTGGTGTGGACTAACATGAAAAACTGCCGATCTGGAAAATCTCTAACATCCTCTATGAAGTTGCTTATTTATTATCACTTTTGTTCATTCTAATGCCAAACGGCCAGTGGCCATTTCAGTGGCACGGAGAGGCCACAGGATTCAGGCTGAGGTCCCAACAGGTCACCACACACACCTCTTCCTTCTGGAATTAAAACATTTTTAGCAAAAACCTCTCCATCTCCTGAGCACATTTTGCCTTCTCCCTCTCCTAGACACATCTTGACACAATGTGCAGTTAGGTTGGCTTTTTGCCTCCCCGGGAGCGTGAATTTCTTATGAGCCACTTCTTTATTCATTCCTCGTCAGTCTCTCTCTGTTTTTATGCCATCAATAATTTTTCTGTACTCGACACACTATGCTCTTTTCTTCACCTGTTTCAATATTACTCTGCTCACTCTATTGTTTTCCTTGGAAAGCTTCCCATTTCTTTGTTTTGACATCCCAAGGCCATTTTTTCACATTGCAGTTTCCCCAGCACATTAACACACTTGAAGGTGTTTACTTATTCTTCTTTAAAGATCTACATTCAACACTTTACTGGGAAAAATAACTACTAGAGCTTGAGTCTCTGTACTTTCCTAATGCAGTGATCGTCTGTCCTCCTTTACTCTGCCCCGGTACAGAATGTGTCCTAAAATGTATGTTAACACATCTGCTTTCTCACTAAGCAGACAAAAGGAATCCATTTAAACTATGATTCCTTCTTTCCTAATGAAATACTGCCTTTGTCTTCTTACATTTCCACATGTCTCTTAAACATCAGAAAAATAAAAGTGTGATACCCATCCAGATTTATTTCTGCAACATCCTACTGAGTTTGCCTGTTTCTAATGAGACTACAGGCCTTTACCAACTTGAAGAATAACTGGCATGCTCTGATCCTTTCAATTGTGATCAAGGAGACACAATAATTTCTCATATGGATGAACTTATGACCCCTTCCCAGGATACCAGTCCTTCCTTCTTCCTGCATTTCCTAACATTTGGAATACCCTTCCTTTGGGCTGCCGCAAGTAAGCAGATGGGTGACCTGTGTAAATAAGCTGGAAGATCCTAAGTTATCTTGATAGTTCTACAAACCAAACAGAATATATATGTCTGTGTAAATGTATATATAAAATGATAATATCTGAAAACATCTGAACAAAAGACGTAAGAAGGTACCACATTTTCCATGCATTTAATATTGGGCTGCCACTAGCAATTTTTCACAAAGTTAATTTTTCTTGCAGTATCATTTTATTTTGCTTTAGTCTCAGTAATTGATTATTTGAGTTTTTATTTTCTACTTTTGCTTTTTAGAGAACAAGCCATTGTGGTGGATATTTCTAGAAAGCATAAATCCTTCTGCCTCCAATAATTTATTGCCACTTCTAACTGTACTGTGATTAAGAGGATTATCTGAGGTCTCCAGGGTTATTCCAATTCTGTGTAAACACAGAACAAAATTTGGTGGATCTGTTTGTGTGAGCTCTGCTTCGTGACAGTATTTGGCTTCTGTCATAAACATTGGCCTCTTCCTGGGTAGTTAAAAATATCTAATGGTTTTAAACAACGAACCATATACCAACCATGTTCTCATTCAACCCAAGAACTATATTTACCTGGGTTGGTTAAACAGAGATAAAAGCTCATGTCAGATGGAAACAGTAGCACCTGCTCAGAAGGCTGGACCCTGACAAAGGCACACGATCCTCAGCATTCTTTAAGAAGGCGCCATCTTTAAACTGACAACTGGATTGCTTTTTGAAGTCGTGAGATTTCCATCAAAATCAGCTTTCCTTAGAGCGAATGAACTTTAAGAGAAAAGACTCAGGATACAAACCGCAGATGTATGGTTCCAAGATTCTCTGTTGTTAGTTTAATTTTTGCAAGGCAAGATACCATCCCCTTTGCCCCCATTACTGAATCTGTAAAATGTATATAATAAAGGTACCCAGCATATGAAATTGTTACAAGGATAAATAAGTGAATGTATGTAAAGTGTTTTAAAAGAGTTTATGAAGCTGGGAATGGTGGTGCATGCCTGAAATTCCAGTACTTGGGAGGCTGAAACAGGAGGACTGAAGTTTCAAGACCAGCCTCAGCAACTTAGTGAGACTTGCAGCAATCTAGTAAGACCCTGTTTCAAAACATAGAAAAACCAAAAAAAGGCTGGGGGTGTAGCTTAGAAGTAGAATGCCCCTGGGTTCAATCCTTAGTACCACACACAAAAAAAGCATGACTTTTAAATTTTATTACTTAAAAATTTTAGCTGTTGCCTAATTACAATTATGCTCAATACATTCCGGGGGATTATATGTTGTAATTCAATAATATATCCAATAAGAAAACTATTACTTCATCTTTTAGTAGGTGCTTTATAAACACTTAGGAAAGTACCTTCATTGAAGTGATGAGGTTTTATAACATGCTAGCATCAAAGTCGGTGGACAGGGAAGAAAGTTGACTGCACTTGTAACTCAGTAGCAAAAAAAAAAGGCCCTCACAAGGTGAGGTGAGAACCGCTAAGGGTCACTGTCAGCTCAGATGGGACTCAGGACCAGGAGATCAGGAGAGCCATAGTCACCTGTCCCCAGGTTAGTGTCAGTACCACAGGTGTCGTTGCAGGTGACAAGAAAGTAGGAGAAAAGAAGACACATCTCTGAGGCAGGCTCTTGTGATTTAGGGTGTTCCCAAAGTAGATCTCTCTGGATGATTCCAGATACAAAGATACTGCTGCTCAGGCCTAATACAGCCTGGGTAGGGAGATAAGACAAGATGAATTCGAAGATTGCTATGGGTACATCTTCTTCCTGCCACATAGGTCTTCCAACACATTTCCTGTGGAAATCGATCGTATGACCAGACTAACCTGAGGGTGAAACATAATTTATGTGGGATAGATTTGGTCTCTGAAAACAGCCTCTCTATAGAAAACCCAGGACAGTCCTTGCCCAACAAAGGGGAAAAG
>PVLC010012735.1:27100-43613 GCA_004027655.1 Graphiurus murinus
TTTCTTCTTTTTTTTTTTTTTTTTTTTTTTTTTTTTTTTTTTTTTTTTTTTTTTGCGGTACTAGGGATTGAACTCAGGGGCATTCTACCTCCGAGCTACACCCCTAGCCCTATTTTTTTAATTCTTTATTTCGAAACCGGGTCTCACTAAGTTGCGGAGTGCCTCACTAGGTAGCTGAGGCTGGCCGCGAACCCGGATCCTCCGGTCTCAGCCTCCCGAATGCTGGGATTACAAGCGTGTGCCACCACGCCCGGCTCTTCTTTTTTTTAACAGAAGATTGAACCAAGGATCATTGTACCTAAAATATACATCCCCAGCCCTTTTTTATTTTTATTTTGAAACACAGTCTCATCAAGTTGTTGAGGGTCTCACTAATTGCTGAGGCTACAGTGTTTTATATTTCTTAGAGAAAGAAAAAAAAATAGAAAGGCAATCTTTTTCCTCGCTATAATTGTCTCTCAAAAAACAAAAATAAAACCTAATGACACACTAGTGCACCACCATGACCACAAGAAAACATTACTTTGGTTTGTCCGTCGTGAATACTTTCACAGATATGTATTAACTTTGAACCACAAAGTAATACACACACACACACACACACACACACACACACACACACACACACATGCACTCGTGCTCCATCACTCAGAAATGTCATACGTAAAAAGTTCCACAACAGAGCAGCACCCCCATTCAGCATAAAACTCGGCAGATGAATAATCAGGAGACCAGGACTAGCTCTCTGCTGCTTTACAGAGCTTTTTAAGAATTTTATTTAAAGACTGCTTACAGATGAACATGACACATCCCACCCAGCCCTTCACTTTAAGGTGAAGAATGTCTTTCCAAGGAGTGCTGAGCCGGATGCTCTGAACATAGGAGCCCGTTGGCCTCCACCATGACGACGTGTCTAAGGGCCAGGCAGAGCCGGGACATCCAACATGGAAAACAGGTGGCCCCACAGGAGGCACAGACGCGGGGAACGGATTCATGCTCTTAGGATACTTCTGCTTCCCCACAACAGGCCTTTCTAGAAGTTGCTCATAAATCCTTCCAGAAAAACATTATAAGGGGCTGGACCTCTGTAGCCTGGGTTAACCTAGACAGTGGATCAGATGAATGTGGGTTCAAATCCATATCACCCACTTTCTAGCTGTGTGATGCTATGCAGATTACGTAACTACTCTGAGCTCCGCCTTTCACTGTGCACAGGTGGTGAGAATCCCTACTTCCAAGAATGTGGTGGCAGCTTAATGAACTCAGCCAAGTGTATCTCCTGACTCCTAGTGGACTTTCCATACTGGCTCCCTTTTACCTTGCAATAGGAAGGAGATAGTGAATAATGAAACCCAAACTTCCAAGACATTGAAATGCTGCACCGCAGATAGACTAAGGAAGCAGCTTACCTCCTTGGCCCTTCTTCAAGTACAAGCAAGACTGGATATCTTCAGATTAGTGTACAATAGTAAGCGCTAATCGGATGCTTGCGTTTTACCAGACCTCGTGCTAACCTCTTTACACAATGCATGCCATTTGCAACAATACTATAGTTATTCTTACTTTATAGCGCTGGAAACTAGTTAATTCAAGTTGTCACTGTTAATAAATGAAGAATTCAGATTTAAACCCTTTTTGTGTGACTACAGGATCCATGTAGCCAACCACTGAGTGTGCTATCACATCACAATCATTAAAAGTAAACAAGAGCCAGGTCTAATGGTGTACTCCTGTCATCTCAGTACTTCAGAGGTTGAGACCTCTGAAGACACAGGTTTGAGGTCAGCCTCAGCAACTTAGCAAGTCCCTTAGCAACTTAGTGAGATCTTGTTTCAAAGTAAAACAAAAGGACTAGGGGCGGGTAGCTCGGAGGTAGAATGCCCCTGGGTTCAATCCCCAGCACCAAAAAAAAAAAAAAAAAAAAGAGGTAAACAAGGAAGGAAATTCTAGAAATTTTGAGGGAAAATTGCATCCATAGAGCCCTTCAAGTCCATATGAATGTCAGGCTCAGTTTCTTACAATCTACGCTCTAGAACACAGACTCTGGCATACAGACCGGGGCAGGAGTTATCTCTGCCAGGGGAGTTCTTGGCCCTCAACAGCTGCAGTCTGACTTGCTGTATCACTCAGGAAAATGCAGTCAATATCAGGTTGTACAGCTTCCAATCGATCCAGCCAGAAACAGATATTTATTTTGCATCTGTTCATTTTCTTTGCCATGGAGAAAAGCAATTATTTGTTCCAGTATAAAACACAACAGCTGCTTGGACACAACACATGTAGGCAGAAATGATTATTTTAATCAGAAACTGGAAATCAAAATTATCAACCTTGCATCTTGAATGACTCACAGGAATGTATTATCAGCCCTGTGAGTTCTCAGTTATTTTTTGTCCATTGGAAGATAATCGAAAGTTGAGAAGGCTTCAGTCAATTAACAGGTATGGATAAATGGCATTGCTTTTCCCTACTAAGGACCAAGGAAACAAATGCACCCTGAGATTCCTGTCAACTTTTCTTAAACAACAAAGTTATGAAACTACAAAAGTGGGCATGAAACTTTTGCAGAAGACACAATACTTTTTTTTTTGGTGGGGGGATTAATTAGGGATTGAACTCAGGGGCATCCTACCTCCAGACTACACTCCAGCCCTTTTTATTTTTTATGTTGAAACAGGGTCTTGCTAAGTTGCTGAGGCTGATCTGGAACCTGCAATCCTCCTGTCTCAGCCTACCCAGTACTGGGATTACAGGCATGCACCACTAATCTTAACAAATAGAAAACATTGGGCTTTCACAAATATGTGGAATTCAATTATGGTAAAAATCTCAGAACTACCATTACATCATCCTCAAAAATAAAACAGTATCAAAAGCCAGGCACAGTGGCACATGCCTAGAATCCCAGTACTTGGGAGACTAAGACAGTAGGATCGCAGGTTCCAAGGTCAGCCTCAGCAGTGAGACCCTGTTTCAAAAACAAAAAATAAAGAGGTTATAGTTCAGAGGTAGAATGCCCTGGGTTCAAACTCCAGCATTAAAAAAAAAAAAAAATCCAATATCAAATGGTTTGAATTTTTCAATCCTCACACTTAAAAGGGCAGAGTTTCCTACAGAGGAATTGAAATCAAGTAAGCAGCCCCTGCACTGTTGCCCTTCATCTACAGGATCAAAGTTGCTTGGCATAGCTCCCAACTCCCTCCAGGACAGGACACCTGCAGCCCCTAGTCTTGTCTCCCAGGTCCATGCCCTCAGCTGCACACTCCCAATCAATCAATCTCTCTCAGCTGGGTGTGGTGGCGCATGCTTGTAATCCCAGCATTTGAGAGGCTGATACCGGAGGATCCGGGTTCGCGGCCAGCCTCAGCTACTTAGTGAGGCACTCTGCAACTTAGTGAGACCCTGTTTCAAAATAAGGAATAAAAAATAGGGCTGGGGTGTAGCTCGGAGGTAGAGTGCCCCTGAGTTCAATCCCCAGTACCGCAAAAAAAAAAAAATCTCTGTCTCTCTCTCTCTGTCTCTCTCTCTGTCTCTCTCTCTGGTTGTATACCTCTGCGCCTTTGCTCACACTGTGCTTTATGCCTAGAGAGAGGGTCCCATCTATTCCAGCTCATTGTCTCATCTGTTAAGACTCAGCTTGAGATAAACTTGCCAGCCTGGCTAAGATGATCTCTTCTGTGTATCCCATAATTTGATCATTGCAATTGCCACCCTCAGAGAAATTATCTGTTTATTTGTGTGATTTCCCCACCAAAATGTAAGCTAATCTAAGCAAAGCCAATCAGAGTCGCTTTACTGATTTAGTGTCAGGATGCAATAAAACCAGTCCATCTCCTGCAGAGAATTGAGCTAGGGGGCTATAGAAAGCTGATGTCATCCTGCACTCATCAAATTAAACAAAGTCAGTCTTTAAAAAGAAGGGAAAAGGAGCCGGGCCTGGTGGCACATGCCTGTAATTCCAGCAAGTGTGAGGCTGAGACAGGTGGATCTCAAGTTTGTAGACAGCCTTAGCAATTTAGCCAGGCCCTCCACAACTGAGACTCTGTTTCAAAATAAAAGAATAAAATAGGGCTGGGGGTATAGCTCAGAGGCAGAATGCCCCTGGGTTCAATCCCCAGTACTAAAAGAGGGGAAAAGGAAAAGAAAATGGATTAATAAAAAAGAAAGCAACAGCCAGGCATGGTGGCGCATGCTTGTAATACCAATACTTGGGAGGCTGAGAGCCGAGGAATGGGTTTGAGAACAGCCTCAGCTTCGTAGTGAGGCCCTCTGCAACTTAGTGAGACACTGTTTCAAAATAAAGAATAAAAATAGGACTGAGGGTGTAGCTCGGAGGTAGAATGCCCCTGAGTTCAATCTCCAGTACTGCAAAAAAAAAAAAAAAAAGCAACAAACAAGAGACTAGTATAAAGCCCTGAAAAGGCAAATAATAATAACAACAACAATAATAATAATAATAATAACAAAAACAATAATAATTGTGTTGACTTTGTTGGTTCCTGAGTCTAGAAACCAGGTTCGGTATCTGCCCTTGGGTGAGACTAGATTCAAGAGTATCCTATTGCCTAAACAGGTTTTTTTTCTTTTTGTTTTATTATTTGCAAGCAAATGATCCTTAAGATATTTGTAATTATTTAATAGATACTTATTAATGAAATGAATCAACAACTATCTTAAAACAGTTGACAGAAGTCAGTTCTCAAATGCGATTTTGCCTGCATCTAGGATGGTTGGAGGCAACCTATGTTTTATTTACAAAAGTTTAAAAGACTGACAGTGTTCATCAAAACATTTGACCTAAGTTCCAAAGACTTAGGTAGTCAAGAATCCAGGATGTAAAAGGAAAAGAGAAAAACGACAAAATGCTCACTAGCAAAATGGCCCCCGCGGCCTGGCATGATGTCTCACTTTAGGGTCAACCTAAACTCCCGCACAAGTTCCAACTATGCACATGCGGATGGATGATGGTAATTTAAAAAGAAGAAGAAAAATGATAGTACAGTTTCATGAGCATTCGAAGAGAAAAATATCAAATGACATCAGACCACCCGAACTGTCTTCCCTACTTCATTTCATATATAAGAAAAGAAAAAGGGAAAGAATGGAATCCAAGATCCAGGCAGATCAGTAACTGGCCCAAGAAGCATAACAAATCCAAAGCCAAGTAGAACCCAGCTTTCTACCAGCCAGGCTACTCCCTAGGCAGCCTCTCATTTCTTTATCTCCAGCACAAACCAGGAAATAGCTATTCTCATCCAAAAACAAACAACACCTCCCCCCCCCAAAAAAAATAATCATCAGCTGTACATTGTTGAGGCTTTTCAAAGCAGCAATGCGGGGCAACAATGAGAGCTTTATGCTCACGACATTCTGTTCCCTCAGCCGTCAACCATAATCACACTGGTATTGTCTGCTTATAAAAGGCTGGAGACTGGCTCACAATTTGACTTATCTGAACGGTGTACCTGTCCTTTGCAGCTGTAAAGAGGAGAGAAACAAATTGCTTTGAGAGAAAAACAATCTCTCTTTGACTCTGTATGACACCCCAAACTATGTTTTTTTTTAATTACTGAGACATAATTTTTTTTAATCCAAGCTTTTTGAAATCACAATTGCAGAACGGATCATCATTCTCTTCACAAAGTCACATTCTTTTCAGAGTCACAAAGAAAAATCACTTAAGGGAACCAAATACAAAGTGTGAAAGAAAAACTCAACTGTCAGGAGCAAAACACTCCACCACTCCAACACTGAAATATATCAGTTATTCATGATATACCCAGGGCATGTCAAACATTAATTCTTCCCTGTGTGCAACTTTGGCTGGTTGTATGGGTTTGGAAGTTTTATTTTTTCCAATTATATTAATTGCCTTTATCTCCTGAAAGTCCATACTTATGTTCTCTTTAAATATTTCACTAATCCTTGTTGTATAGGTGAAGTCAATAAGGGCAAATTTTAATGCTGGGCCCCTCATGGAGACAATAGCTTAGGATAATTTCAAAATCAATATACATTTCCAGCTTATATATAAAGTAATGAAGACAGACTGGTTTGAACAAAGTAAGTTCACAGATCTGTAACATGAATCATATCTTCCTATATTGTTGTAAGGTATCTACCTAAAAAGCTAATGAATGTTTTGTTTTCAACCTAATGACTTTATTAAATGATGTTTTATGCAAAGGTAATTCTAAATGCATCAAAAATTAATTTTAAAAAGTCAACAGCCTCAGAAGTGAAGGAAAACTATGAAACTTGAGACAACTTATAATGAAGATGGCATTCGTCCATTAAGAGAGATCACTGGCATTCCACTGTCCTGCTAAACTGTGATGGACGTTGATTCCATCAATGCTATATAAATGTCTTTCTCTTAAAATTGATTTTCTTCTAAACAACTACAACCTCATAAAAGGAAAGTGACAAAATACTGTAAACAATACCGTACAATTTTCATCATAAATACAGCAAAGAAAAGGCGAAGATTATAAAAAGAAAAGATTTATAAATAATAATTCTTCCACAATGGCTTTTGCATAAAATAAACGCAGGGAGCTAAATCATAGCATTATGAAAAGTCTCAATTAAAAGCTATTATAAGCTCTTTGCATGTATTAAACACATTTATTTTTCACTTTAACCCCATGGGGTAGGTATTTTATGTAAAAAGAAACTGAGACAGGATTTAAGCAATTTACAAGTACTCATATATCTGGTAAGCAGTCTGGCATGAGTCCATGCTCTTTACCTCTATGAACACAGCTTACAACCAGGATTTTTGTGAGCATTAAGATCATAGGCCTATGTAGCACTCGTAACATAGTTTCGGGCCATTGGTAAGTGCCATGGTGATGATTATGATGGAAATCCTCATTGTGATACTGGCTTCTGAACTACAAGAGAATCCAAGTTGTTTTCTTTTCTACAATTGTTTTCCTTCTGCTGGACAAAATGTCCTTCCAAACTCTTCTTAAATTACTTTTTAAATGTTTCTCTCACTCTGTGAGTATCTTAAAGATTCTGCCACACTGAATCTACAATACAAGGTTCAAGATTTTAAAATGAGTCAGGTAATTTTCAGAGCAACAAACTGGAAACCCCACCAAATTATTTGAAACCACGATGATCTACTACCTGCCACAGACTAACGTTCTCGTGCAGGAATTATTTACATATTTCCTGAGTGTTTACAATGTTAAGATAAACTGACAGTACTTTTATTACAATCACTCTCAACTCTCAGCAGGCTACATTAAAAAAAGAAAAAAGGGGAAAATATTTAACTATATGACAGCAGCATTAACTAAAAGAGCAAAGACATCCACATGAAATCCCTACAACATCCTCAGAGTTCTTCCTGTATTTTGCAAAAGAAGGCAGAGCTGATTGGTGTCCTCGAAGTCACAGCTGCCACCCTCTTAGCCACATGGGCCTGAAGTTGAGTACTCCAGATGGTGTCTGTTGAGCTGAGGAAAACATGAGACCTGAGATCCTCGTCCAAGAGCCTGTTGTGACAGTGACAGAATCTCATGCCAGCCGGAGATGCCTGCATCCTAATAATTTTCTCTTTCAACATATGTCCCGGCACATCCCACTGGAAGCAGATGCCTGAGCTTGACTGCTCTGCACCGAGAAAGGGAGGAGCTTACGGTCCACTGACTGAAGCTCACAGGGGATTGGAGGGTGCCAATGACCCGTACCCAATCGAGATTAAACAGAATGAACCAGGAACCATCAGCACTTGGAAACGCCACCAACTGCTACCCATAAATTATAAGGCATCTTGCCTCCTTAGCATGTGATTTATTTGGAAGAAGCATTTAGTGCTAACTTCTGAATGAAGCCAAGAAACACTTCATTGAAATGATCCATTTCTTGTGATAAACTCAGTTCAAGAACCAAAGCAGAATTCACTAAGCTTTTAGATAAACTAGCTCACCAAGGTGATTTGTGCTATGGCACAAACACTGGGGCTGGTTCAGAGGGGATAATATCACTCTCAAAGAATGGTGAGGAAATAATAAAGAAAAAGAAAAAAAAAAAACTTCTCAGCCGGGCGTGGTAGCACACACCTATAATCCCTTTACTTGGGAGGCTGAGACAGGAGGATAGCAGGATCCAGGACAGTTTCAGCAAATTAGAAAGATGCTGAGCAACTCAGTGAAATCCTGTTTCAAAATCAAAATAAAAAGGGCTGGGTGTGTAGCTCAGAGGTAGAATGCCCCTGAGTTCAATCCCCAGAACCAGAAAAAAGGAAAAAAAAAATTTCTCTTTGAATTTTCTATTCACAAAAGAAAATACTTTTCTGCTAAGTTCCATATTTAAGAAAAATGACTTTTTAAAGGAACTTGGGGAAGCAGCTTGAATAAATCAACCCACCAAAGAACATTAAATGCACACTAGTGACACTGTCCAAAACACACAGTTCATAATTCTGAAGCCTTGTAGCACTAACTGATACAATCCATTTGTCTTTGAAAATACATTTTTCACTTATTTTTTTATGTTCCAAAATAAACTTCTCAGCATTTCTATCATTCCTGAGCATATTTTACCATTTACTCATCCTTCCCACCCCCAAAAATCTGTTTTTCCATAAGAGGACAATTGTCTACAATAATAACTCACTCCCTTCCTCAATGCCTTGACATTCACTAAGTATGAAGACCAGTAGTATCAAAGGGTGCAAAGACTTAGCAAAAGCTATTGTCAATTCACTATATGAAAAAGAATTTCACAAACGATGAAAAAGCTTGGGGAGCATATAAGACAAACGTGAAAAAAGCAAATCATTTTCATATTGTGTCCAAATGACATACCATGGCATAGACACTAAAGTTGCTTGACAGTCAATAACTTTAACTGTGATAGTGGATTTGGTCACTGTCATTATAGAATGCAATCTTAAAGTCATTGCTTTCTAGGGTCTATCACTAGTACATGCCCACTTTCCCCAAATAAGTCACAGTGATCAGCTGCATCATCTAAAGACCAAAGTGGAAGAGTGACAATTCCAGCAATTTAAGTAAAGTAATGGAAGTGAGGACAGAATTATTAGCAATGATTATAAAATGTTCAAAGTCTCTTGAAAATGAGATCTTAGTTAACATTTGCTTCTGTGAGGTGGTGCTGTGTTCATAACAAGCATTCATCATGAGATTTATACTTTCATTAAGAGATGTTAGCTGGGCATTGGTGACTCACACCTGTAATCCCAGCTACTTGGGAGGCTTAGACAAGAGGATTGCAAGTTTGAGGCCAGTTGACTCAACTTAGCAAGATCTTGTCTCAAAATAAAAAATAAAAAGGAGCTGGGCACACTGACACATGCCTGTAATTCCAGTATTTGGGAGGCTGAGATAGGAAGACCATAGGTTCAAGGCCAGCCTCAGCAACTGAGAAAGACCCTCCACAACTTGGTGAGACCCTATTTCAAAATTAAATAAATAAATAGGGCTGGGGCCATAGCTTGGTAGAACATCCCTGGGTTGGTTCAATCCCCAGTACAATAAAATAAAACTAAAATTAAATAAAATATTTTTTCAAAAGGGAGTTGAGGGTATGACTCAGTTGTTGAGCACCCCTGGGTTCAATTTCCAGTACTGCAAAAAAAGTTTAAAAAAAAAAAAGGATTTTAAAGCAAGAAATGGGAGACCTATTGGATAAATATGAACCCACTAACTTCACTTTCAACTGCTGGACATGCTTTCTGCATAGGCCTGCTAGTGAGCTCCACACCCTTTGCAGCCATTTCATCTGCGAAAGCAGCTGCTGAACAGCGACTGAAATGGCTTACCTAAGATCAATTGATGGGGCAGGTACTACAGGGGGGAAGGGAAGAGAACCCACTTGCTACTCAGCAAAAATACAGGCTGCTGCTTCTTTTTTTTTCTTTTTTCAGTACTAGGAATTGAACTCAGAGGCATTCTACCTCCGAGCTATGCCCCCAGCCCTATTTTTTATTCTTTATTTTGAAACAGGGTCTCACTAAGTTGCAGAGGGCCTCACTAAGTAGCTGAGGCTGGCCACGAACCCGGATCCTCCAGTCTCAGCCTCCCAAGTACTGGGATTACAAGTGTGCGCCACCATGCCTGACTTAATAATACAGGCTTCTAACACACATCTTGTTTTCTGTCACCCGCATATTTCACTTCACTGCTCCCTAAGTCACTCTCAAAGCCATCATGGGGCTGTTTGCACCACTGGAAGCACTTTGCCCTCCTTGTCAGATATTATATGTGTGGCATGAAAGTTCAGAATCCTACCTCCGGAGTTTAATTTGCACAGCAATGCAAGGTCTACAGAAATAAGTATTTAAATGACACTTCAAAGATCAGTTACCCATTTCATCTGTGAAGGTCAAAATATTTATATGCTTCTCTAAGTCCCCTGAATTTAATTTCCTTACAGCCAGATTCTTCTCTAGTCCTAACCCTGTCTTAGTGTCTTGATTTGCATCCTTATATATGAGGTATGTATAAGAAAAACTTAATATCCACTAAAGGGAAATATAACCACTGTCTTACGAACTCATTTTTTAAATAAAAAAGTCACAACCATGTTTCAGCTGCATTTTATGAAGGTAGGACTCTGCCGACTTCACTGCCAAATTCTCAGCTCTGAAAACTGCGCTTGACACACATACTAGTTGCCTAGTATTGCTGAATGAGTGAACGTCTATTATGGCCATTCTCATTTTATGTGAGATCAATTAAAAATCTAGAATGTAATCAAGATTGTATTTAGAATCCACTGTGCTTTTTCATGTGAAAAGGGAAATGCCCATGTGTGTACAAATCTGGTGTTTCAAAGGGGGTAGGGCAGAGATGGATGTTTACATAGAAAACGTTTCTCATAGAGCACTTCAGTAAAAAGTGGTAGCAGCTGAAATATCACCTCATTCCAGGGTTTGCAGCCTCAGTTCTAGGTTTTCATTATACTTTCTACACCAAGACAATTACTGTCACACATAAAAGCAGGCAACTAAATAAATGGCATGCAGTTGGATTTTCCCCCTGGGTTTGGATTTTTTCCCTGTGTTCGGCAACTTCTGAAAACAACACTTTACATGACAGTGTTTAACCCAAGTTCTTGCCAGTCTCATACCAACGCATGCAATGTGGATACCGAAGTTGAACCAAAGAAGAAAATTCCCACCCAAACTCAGTCCCTTCTGCATGTCCCAAGCTCACCACTTCCAGGAAGCAACTTGGTGTTCCAAAACCCACACAAGAGTAAAAATATAGTCTTCACAACACTGAGCTAAGGAGAAGGGCACTGCAGGCTGCCGTGCACTGGGTGGCCACCATGTTCCAGGTACCTACTCGCAGGCTTATGACGCAGGCTATTACTTTTGGTGCTGACAACCAATCTGAGAGTAGTGTGCTACTTTTAGGCTCACAGAGATAAAATAACTCTTCCTAAATGGAGTCATGATGGACAGCCTTGACTCAAACACTCTATCTACAGAGTCAGCAACCTTAAGAATTAGACCAGCATTGCCTCTGTGAATTTTGTTGTGCTTTACCTGATTACTTTCTGACAAAACCAGAAGCAAAGATCCAAAAACAACTTTAATACAAATCAAAATTTACTCAAATATATGACACTTTTCTTTTCGGAAGAGAAACTACGCGACAACTCTCCTTCCCAGGAGAGGAAGTGGTCCTTCTCTACAAACATGGTAACTTGGTGTAAACACGGTCTGTTTCCAGCTGTGCAGTTTACTGGTCTCGAACTATCACTCTTTCCAAAACAGCTTGGTACTTAGGGTTGAAAAATTAAGACGTAACCTACAAAGGCATGCCATCTAATTCCATGTATTAGCACCAAAGCTCTCACCTGACTCAATGTATTAGCATGGATATCCAAGCAAATCAAGTGGCATCTCATTTGTGGACACACAGAGCTCAACATGGAAGCCAACACCATGCAGAATGATAGAGTCTTGCCTCCACACCATAGGAGTCCTTAGCCAGAACTCTGGACTGCAGAGCTTGGCAAGTGGGCAAAACATGGGAGTAAGAGTCAAACTGTCTGGGTTCCAATCCTGACCCTACCACATACTGCCATTGGAGAAGAGATGTCTCCAGAAGAGGGTCCCAGGAGCTCCCAGACAGGAGGAGGACCTCAGCTCAGGACAGTGGTGTCGGGGGCCTAGCCCGGCCGGAAAGACCCCGCCTCTAGATGGCGCCTGGCAGAGTGCCAGAAGTGGCTGCAGTTGGTATCATTCTAGGGCTGTGCCACGCCAGAGCGCATGCACCAGCACTCCCGGCTCGTGGCCAGCCCAGGTGAGAGCTGTATGAGACGCCTCGTGGCTTAGGCCCTGTGTGGCTTTAAGAGCCTCCACCTCTCACATGTGAGGGGGAGGCTGGCTGGGTTGTTGCTGGAGTGGGTTGCTGGAGAAGTTCTGGGAGGAAAGGTTGTTGGTTGCTAGTGGAAGGTGGATTGCTGGAGAGAGGGGTTATTGGGAGTCTGTTGGAAAGGCACTATTTGGAGAGACGGCTTCTGTGCTGTGTTTGTTACTGCTTGTATAGTGCCCTCAATCCCAGAGAGAAAGGTATAATAAAGAGAGGTTTGAATCAGCAACATTCAGGCAGCGTCTTTATTGGGGCCTCATGGTTGAGGGTTCAGCCTGGGGTTCCCGATACAGTGGGATGCTTGGCATACATAATGGAATAGGATTTCAGATGTGTCAGCAAAGGCACAGAGATTTAATTAGGAAAGCAAGGAATACACATTCAAAGGAGAACACAGGCCATCTCCAGGGAGAGAAATGACATCTAGGGTTCATGGCTCTTCTTTTTTTTGTGGTATTGGGGATTGCATCCAGGGGGATTCTACCTTGAGCTACACCACCAGCCTTTTGTTTGTTTGTTTGTTTGAAAACAGGGTCTTAGTTACTGAGGCTGGCCTCAAACCTGCAATCCTCCTGTCTCAGCCTCCCAAGTACTGGGATTACAGACATGTGCCACCATGCCTGGCTATGGCTCTCTGTTAAAGGAAACTCGGTGAGGGATGAGTGTGGGAAGGTAATGAGGATGGCGTCTGTCCGGTGATGGATCATAAGACAGTTTATAGTGGTCTGGTCGTTTCCCAGCTCCTTGACATGGTCTGCATTGTCTGATCAATGAGTGTGCTGGAAAGTTCCTCAAGAAAGCCTATCCATCTTGCTTAAACTACCATTGGGGTGGTTAACTAACAGTGCACAAGGTAATTATCACAGGTGACTAGTTTGTGGTTCACTTTGAGATTGACAGCTCCCAGGAAATTGGGAGTGACAGACCTGGAAAAGTACACAAAACTTCTGAATTAAAATTTTACTTCCTTCTCCTTCCTTTTTATGTCTTCTTTCTCCTTATTTCTTTTACTTCGGGCAATATTTGTTAACCTCTTAGATTCTCAGCTCCCTCACAGTAGTGGGAATTATCATATGAACCCTCAACAGACACAAGGGAAGCCTTGCGCCCCCCCCCCCCACCAGTGCACAGAAGATGGAGAACTCTGCCCTTTCTTCAAAAGGTCCTTCTTCATTGGGGTCCTGGAGTTGGCTAGCGGTGTCTCACAATATATATTTCCAATATATTTCCAGATATTTTGTAAGCTGGTTACTAAAAACAACCATTATTGAAAATTAATTTATGTAAACCTCAATCACATTAAAAGTAAAGTGAGCAAGAACTCAAAGCTCATCACTTCCTGGTGAACCTCCTTTCAGTGCTGCCTTTCTATCCTGTCCAGTGCATCTATCCGGCAGAAACACTGCATCGTGTCAGGCACCTCCCTCCCTACTCCACGGTCAGCGATGTCACACTTGAAGCTTGGATTAGCCACATTAGGAGCATTTGCATGGACACTGGCAAACCTAGACATCAGGATTCCCTCTGGGGACTGAGTTATTAAACAGTGAATACCAGCACATCACTGGTATCCATATTCTACCTCATTCCATTCTCTCTCAGCATCTTTCACCTCTCCTCTGTACAGGTTCTCTACAAACACCCCTTGCTCCCAACAAAAATGAAAACAAAAATATACCATTCCTCTAGTTACATCTTTTTCTCCTATTCCTTCATTTCCAAATTTATTGAAAATGTCTTATCTTTTCCTTTCTTTTTTCTTTTCTCTTTTTGTGGTACTAGGGGTTAAATTCAGGAGGTTTCTACCTCTGAGCTACATGCTATTTTATTTTTTCTTTTAAAAAGAAGTCTTACACACTGGCCTCGAAACAGTGATCCTCCTGTCTCAGCTTCCCAAATACTGGAATTATTAAAGGCCCGTGCCACCACGCCCAGCTTGAAAATGTTTTGTCTATGTTTACTTCCAATACCTTTTGATTCCACTTATTAATTTATTCATTTCATTTCACAAGTATCTAAGCAAGCGCTAGGAGGTCAGCCTTGGGTCAGGCACTGGGAACCCCAATGTGAGACAACACCAGCGGCCCACCCTCACGGAGCTCAGTCACACTGGTGCAGTCTAACTTCTGTTCCACCTTGAAAGTCTCCAGCCCTCTCCTAACTGTTTCTCTCCTCCTTTGCCTTTTATAAAAACATTTACAATTTCCCCATCTGTTTTGTCTTCCTGCTCTCCGTGACCCTCCATAACAGGTCAAGGTTTTCTCAACACTCTTGACTGTTCACTCCTTTTCCTCTTCTTCAGGAATTACACACATTACAATGATTTTTCTGCTCCATATTTTTAGGAAGGAAAGAAAGGAGGAAGGGAGGGAAAGAAAGAAGAGGAAGGAAGGAAGGAACTCATATTCATCTTCCTGCATCCTGAAAAACATTCATCAAGGAAGAGTCCCTGGATTTCATCTAATACTTGCTCTGTAAGAATTCCTTGCAACAGGAAGAGTGAAGAAAAAGGGGTGGTGGGGAGAACTCTCCTTCCAGAGAAAGAGGAGGCACCTATCTTCTGATGCCTGAGGCTTCACAGACCTCACAAAGGCTGAGTCTCATCACCTGCCTGGTAATGACATCAGAGAGCAAGGTTTCTCTTGATCCCTGTCACTACTCCTGTCTCATTCACTCTAACAGAGGAAAGGAACGCAGAGAGGGATGGAGAGGAGGAAGGGATAGGAGGTAACCGGAGGTCACAAAGGGCTGACCAGGCACTTTACTTTTCCAGCATCGCAGGATCTGCTGAATGATGCTGGGCAGGGAAATGTGCAAACCTGGCCCTTACCTCATCAAGGACCACACGGCTCTCGGAGACACCGGGAATCCACTACTCTTGGGTGCTGGTGGCAGCGGGGAGTGGCAGCCACTCCAAGCTCCTTTGTTGGGGTACCGCTGCTTCCCGTTCTCCCTGTGCGGGTGAGCTGGCAGAGAGGAAGATGGGCTCCCAGGCTGCTGCGGATTGTGCTGATGGATGATCCCGTTGCTCCTAATTGTGCACAGAGTTGAGGGGAAACAAAGTCAGACAGAATGGCAAGGCCAGCCACAAGAAACAGCAGGTCCCTGCCCCAACTCCGAGTCTTGATGCTCAGAAAAAAAAAAAATTATCAAGTCTCTAACCCTTTGTTTTTAGGGTTTACCACTAATTATTTTCCTTAGGTACTCGGGATTGAACCCATGAACATTCAACCTCCGAGTTACACCCCCAGCCTGTTTTACTTTTTATTTTGAAACAGGGTCTCAATAAATTGCTGAGGCTGACCTCAAACCTGGGATACTCTTACCTCAGCCTCTCACATACAGCCTCCCAAGTACTGGTATTAAAAGGCACCTGGCTTGCCACTAAATTTTTTTAAAACATAATCACATTATTACTTCTTTGTCTCTGGTATTTATCACTCCACATTTTAAAAAACTTAACTACTTTATTATTTCTTTTTTTTTTTAATTTTAGAACTTACCTTCTATAGAAGATTAGAACTCAGCACCTCTTAGGTGGTCACCAACACACACACACACACACACACACACACACACACACACAGACACTTCTTTGCCCTTCATCCTCCAACTATATTTTTCTCATAATGTTTGATCAAAGTGGTACTCAAGATTTATGTTATGACAGTTTTGTAAAATAGTGTTCATAGCTGCGCCATCTAATGTACTCTAATGCATTTTTTTTTTTTTTTTTTTCAGTACTGGGAGTTGAACTCAGGGGCATTCTACCTCCGAGCTATACCCCCAGCCCTATTTTTTATTCTTTATTTTGAAACCGAGTCTCACTAAGTTGCGGAGTGCCTCACTGGGTAGCTGAGGCTGGCCGCGAACCCGGATCCTCCAGTCTCAGCCTCCCGAATGCTGGGATTACAAGCGTGCGCCACCACGCCCGGCCTCTAATGCATTTTTCTTTTTTTTTTTTTTTTTTTTTTTTTGCGGTACTGGGGATTGAACTCAGGGGCATTCTACCTCCGAGCTACACCCTCAGCCCTATTTTTTATTCTTTATTTTGAAACCGAGTCTCACTAAGTTGCGGAATGCCTCACTAGGTAGCTGAGGCTGGCCGCGAACCCGGATCCTCCGGTCTCAGCCTCCCAAATTCTGGGATT
>PVLC010012736.1:0-43507 GCA_004027655.1 Graphiurus murinus
GATGATGGCCGCCGGCGCGGTGCACGGCCTCTTCACGGCCTCCGCGGCCCCGCAGCCGCCGCCGCCCCCGCCGCCGCCGCCGCCGCAACCCCAGCCTCCCCAGCAGCCGTCGCCACCGCCACAGCAGCCGCCGCCGCCGCCGCCGCAGCCGCCGCAGCAGCAGCAGCCGCCGCCCCAGGCCCCCCCCATGGAGCCCGAGGCCCCGGATTCCCGCAAGAGGCCCCTCGAAACGCCCCCCGAGGTGGTCTGCACCAAGCGCAGCAACACCGGAGGTGAGAAAGGGTTGCGGCCGGGCGCGGAGAGCGGGCGGGGGGCCTCGCCTTTCTCCATCCTCCCCCCTCCCCTGGCAGGTGCAAGGGCTCCGGGGAGGGAAGGGCGCCGCTCCCGGTGGCGGGGGACAGAGGGGGGAGTTGGGGAGGCGGCCGGACCCCTTCCTCCTGTCGCCGCGGCCCGGGCCGGGAGCTTTGTCTGCGATGAGAGGGGTTGGGGGGGGGGGGGTGGTAAGTGTCCTTGGGGTGGCGCGGAGGATGGGGGGCTTGGGTCCCTCTGGGCGGGTGTCTGTGTGTCCTTGAGGGGTGTGGAGTGTGACCCTTTCGGGGCAGAGGTGTTCCCCGGGCTCGCTTGTCCTGGCGGGGGGAGGGGAAGGAGTAGAGGAGGCCTGTGGACCCGGAGCTTCCCAGCCTGGCTCTCGGGGGGTATCTTGGGCAAGGGTGTCCGTAAGGGAGGCACGTGTGGACTCCGGATGGTATCGTGCGTGGGGACAGGCTGGGTGGGTGTGTTAGGTGACATGGAGGAAAGGGTGGGTGTGTAAAGCTGGGTGAGAGGGAGTGTGTGAGGCTAGGACAGGTGTGGGGGGGTGGCTGGAAGGCCTGGTGTGTGACATTAGGGATCATGGGTATGACAGGCTAGAGGGTGTGTGTATAAGAAACCGCCGAAACCAAAAGGACAGGGCTCTATGTCTGAGACCCTGAAGAGGGGTATTTGTGACAAGGAAAGGTGTGTGCCTGTCACCCCAGAGGGGGCTGTGGCAGTGTGACACATGAGTGAGAGGGTGTGTGTAACATTCAAGAGAGTGTGTGGGGGACCCCAATGGGCTGGCCCTGCTGTGTGGACCAAGGGACACACAGGGGTTCCATGTGTGTGTGACCCAGGCGTGTATGGGGTCAGTGGGACCAGGAGAAGCTGGAGAAGGGAATGTGACAAGGAAAGGGTGTGGGTGTGACTCCAGAGAGGCTGTGGCTGGGTGTGACACTTGGAGGTGTGCAACAGTGACATCAGAGGGGGTGTGTGCAACCGAGGAAGGTGGGTGTAGGACAAGGGAGAGGCTCCTGGGCAAAGCACACCAGCGTGTGTAACAAGAAAAGGAAGGACGGGTCCCCATGTGACCAGGGAGGTTTGCGAATGACATGGAGGGGGGAGGTGTGTGACACCCAAACGTGTATATATGTGTAACCATGGGAGGTGTGTGTGTGTGTGTGTGTGTGTGTGTGTGTGTGAAATGGCCCGGGTGTGTGAGACCAGAGATGTGGGATGGTTCTCTGTGTGTGTGTGTGTGTAAGGTAGTGGAATGTTTGATACTACAGAGCTGGGTGTGTGTGACAGAGGGGCCCTCACGGCGTGTGACACATGGAATCGTGTGTACCAGAGAAGCAAAGCAAAAGTAGGGGAATCTACATGCATGCCTCCCAGGGTGGGGGAGGGTGCAGAGAAAAGGCAGGGCTTTGGGGGGTCCTCAGAGCCCAGGACTCTAGCTCCCTGAAAGAAGGGGATCCCAGAGCAGACAAGCCCCTCCCCTCGGTCACCTTGGCCAAAATCTCCACTTCCTCTGGCCTTTTCCTCCGGATGGGAGAGGGATAGCCTCTGGCCCAGCGAGCTCGCCCTTCCCTCTCTGCCTGGCTCTGCTCTGGTGGGTGGGGCGGGACCTCCCACCTTCTCCCCTGGACGCATACAAGCCACATCTCTTCCTCCTGTCCCAGGTCCCTTCATCTCCATCCAGGTGGGACAGGAATCAGGGACCCCCTGACTCCTAGGAGGCGTCCAGCAGAAACCGGAGGAAAAGGAAGTTGGGGGAAGGGTGGGAGGGAGTTTCCTGTCTTTCTTCCTGCACCCCCACCCCCAGCATGAATATGTCCCCACAGACTTCCTCCCCTCCTTCCTGCCCCACTGCCATTCCAAGTCCTAGAGAGGATCAAGGACCCAGGAGGTCCCTGAGCCAGCATGGCTGTCCAGCTGGGACAGGGGATCCCACCCTTGTCTTAAAGGAGCTGAAGCCAGGCACCCTGGCACACACCTGTAATCCCAGTACTTGGGAGGCTGAGAAAGGAGGATCACAGGTTTGAGGCCAGTAACTTAGTGAGACCTTCAGCAACTTAGCAAGACTCTGTTTCAAAATAAAAAGGACTGGGGATATAGCTTGGAGCGGGGGCGGGGGGAGCCCCTGGGTTTAATCCCCAGTACAGTTAAAAGAACTAAAGGACTGAGATATTCCAAATCTGATTGCCCAGCAGCACAACATAAAGATGCTGCTGCTGCTGTGGCTAATGACTGTCACCTCCACCTACGTGGCATCTACTAGGAGACAGGCTCTGAGGCATGGGTGAATCTCTCAATACAACCCTCGAGGGACAGGAATTGAGCTGCTTTTTACAGTTGAGAAAAACTGAGGCTCAGCGAAATGAAACTGCTGGCCCAAGGTCACCCCGCTCCTAAATGGTGGGGCCGAGACTTATCAGACCCCCGGCTGCCTGGTTCCAGAGCACATGTCCTCAACCACCGTGCTATTGTACCTCCCACACCAGTGGTAAAACTAGGATGAACCTTTAGGGACCATCTCCTCCACACTCTCCACACTCTCTCCCATTCCGTCTCCAGGTTACCCTTGGGGAAACTGAGACCAGGAGATGCAAAGGGCCAGTCCTCCATTGATAGAAATACTCTTGATCAGGGTAGGGCAAGGGACCAGGCTCTTTCCCATACTAGACATTCTCGGCTATGGGATGGGGGGTCAATCCCTCCCCTGTTCAGGCTTCAGTGTGTTCTCATCACCAAATGGGAGCAAAACAATAACCATGATGACAATGTAATAATAGCTACCAATCTTATTGTCTAATGTCTTACATGTGGTTTCATATAATTCTCCCAATGCTCTATGATGTAATCATAATAATAAATTATAATAATGGCTAACATTTATGGTGCTATAACATGCTAGGGCATTATGGAAAGTGCTTGACATGGGTCACTTAATCCTTATAAGTCTATTAGGTTAGCCATGCTACTGATGAAAAACCTAAGCACAGAGTGGTCAAGTAACTTGCCTGGGTCAGTCAGCTTATAAGAGGCAGAGCTGTGATTTGAATTAAGGAGACTGGCTCCTTTGTGTGGCTAGATACTATAACGAATGCCATGTTCAGATGAGGAAGCTGAGGCTCAAAAGAGTGAGGGACTTTTCTGGGGTGTCACAACAAGTAGTGGCAGACTGGACAGAGCCAGGGTGTCAAGCTGTCCCTCCTGCTTGTTCCTGGGGACAGACAGGAGAAATAGAGGAGATGGTGGCTGTTCGGACTAGCTTCTAGGAAGAAAAGAATGGAGGATTTTGGTGAAGAAGGCGGATGGAAACTCCAGGAGGGGAGTAATCAGAGAACTTAGAGTCCCCTGTCTGGTGGGACAATAATAGTGTCCCCTTAAGTACAGGTCATCAGCCTTAAGCTGCAAGTATAATGGTCCCCATAATGCTAACTGTATTCCCACCTCTGTCACTCCCAAAACACACAAGAGGAAAAGGCAAAAACAATATACAACCACACATATTTTGCACCCCTAGCAGAGCTTACAGCAGCCAGGTATTATCTGTAACATTCCTCACTCTTTTTTTTTTTTTGGTACTGGGGATTGAACTCAGGGGCATTCTAACTCAGAGCTACACCCCCAGCCCTATTTTTTATTCTTTATTTTGAAACAGGGTCTCACTAAGTTGCGGAGTGCCTCACTAGGTAGCTGAGGCTGGCCACGAACCCGGATCCTCTGGTCTCAGCCTCCCAAATGCTGGGATTACAAGCGTGCGCCACCACGCCCGGCTCATTCCTCACTCTTTAACACAGAGGGGTCTGGGGATTGAACCCAGGGACAATCTACCTCTGAGAAACATCTTAGTCCTTTTTATGTTTGTTTGTTTGTTTGTTTGTTTTGCGGTACTGGGGGTTCTACCTTTGAGCTATACCCCCAGCCCTATTTTTTATTCTTTATTTTGAAACTGGGTCTCACTAAGTTGCGGAGTGCCTCACTAGGTAGCTGAGGCTCGCCTCGAACCCGGCTCCTCAGGTCTCAGCCTCCCAAATGCTGGGATTACAAGTGTGCGCCATCACACCTGGCCGTTATGTTTTGTTTTGAAACAGGGTCTCACTAGGTTGCTGAGAGTCTAAATTGCTGAGGCGGGCCTCCAACCTGTGATCCTCCTGTCTCAGCCTCCCAAGTACTGAGATTACAGGCATGCGCCACTGCACTCAATTTAACATCCCTTGATCTTTAACACAAAGACATTGTCACCAAAGCAAGAGCCCTAGAATGAGACCTTTCAAGGTTCATACTTCATCACCACCATGTCCTTGGCATAGGACGGTCAGGCAGGCTATTTCACTGCTCTGAGCCTCAGTCTCCCTGTCTGGAAAATGGGGACAATAAGTTTTATCTCTCTGAGTGCTGTGTGTGTTCATTGAGATTGAGTATGTTAAGTACATGAGTCCCAGCAGATGGTGAGCGCTTCATAAACAACAGCCACTGTCATTATTCTTATCAGTACCACCGAGAATGGAGTAATACTCCTGTTTTTTTTTTCATCCAAAGGAGATTTTCCCCAAGGAAATGGTAGCCTGACAGCCATAGTCTAGCCACCACCATGCCCTCCTGCATCTCGCCCCCGAGGAATGATGGTCCAGTCCACTTAATTCTGTACACATACAGGTGCACACCATCCTTCCCCAAGAAAGATGTCACATGCCTGATGTCCCACGCCTCCTCAGCAGCCCGCCTCCACACCACACCCTCGCCATCTCCTGTCTTTTACCAACCAACGACATCCCCACACGTCCCCAGGGACAACCCCAATCTCACACTCCAGCCTCCCTGCACCTCCACAGAACACGCCAGCTCTCCCATCCCCAACCCCCAAGCAAGAGCAGGTCCCGTGAGAACAGCGTCCCATCATTGGTTCCCTCCGGATGCACTACCACCCCAAACAACCCTACACGACACACACCCCTGTGGCTCTCCTTTTGTCCTCAAGGACCCCCAGTGATCCAAGCCACCTCACAGGGTCAACGCCATGACAATAAAATGTGTCACTCTTACCCCAAATCTCTTGAGGAAGCAAACATTATTTATGGATGAGGAGGAGTATTGGTTGATTTTTGGAACCCTCCAGAAGCATCCCAGAGGGAGAGGCACAAAAGGAGGAAGAGGCCTGAAACTCGGTGACTACAAGGGGTAGGACAGCCCAGTCCTTTCCTATTGTGGAAATGCTTGAAATCCCAACAAGGGAAAAAGCTGAAGTGGTCATCTTGGGATGGTCAGTTATTGTCACAAGGTCAAAGGAGCCATCTGGACCCCAAGGAAAGAGCTAAGGGGATTGAGAAGCTGGGCCTGGTGCACATTCCTATAATCCTAGTACTTGGGGAAGCTGAGACAGGAGGATGGCAGGTTCGAGACCAGCCTTAGCAACTTAGGGAGACTCTCAGCAAGCTATCACGACCCTGTTTCAAAACAAAAACTAAAAAAGGGGTGGAAGTGTAGCTCTGGGTTAGAATGCCTCTGGGTTCAAGCCCCAGTACCACAAAAAATAGGGGGCTAGGAGTGGGTGGGTGCAGAGTTCTGGCATCTAGAATCTGCCTTGGTTACAGGAAAAACTTTCTCACAGGCAGAGAAAATCTAAACTTGATTCCAACAGGGTGAGAACATGTGACGTCTGGGGACTCCGAGTTCAGCTGAGGTCATGTCTCCGCCCTTGTTACAAGGAAGACTGGGAAATATAAACCTGGCTTCTTCCTGGGGAAGTAGGACTCACATGGTGGGAAACATCCCCAAACCAGAAGGATGTGCACATTCTAGAGAGGACCAGAAGCAGACTGATGTCCGCAACGGGGATCCTGAGACATTAGAGTTCTGAGTTTCTACAGGCTAGAGGTCTGAACCCACCACTCCCGATAGCAGACTCCCCCAAGAAGGAGGCCCCAGAAGCTGAATTTCCACTTGTCTGATACAGGAACCATCAGGGGCCTATGAGGTGGGTTAAGGCGGCTGGTGAACAAAACTTTTTTTTCTTCTTGATCATTGTTAAGTTTATATTAATATACTTTGGGGGGATGATAGATAGCCATCTCCCCAAATGCCAATTATTAGCAATGATTTTTAAATTTCCTGTTTAACCAGGCACAGTGGCACACACCTGTAATTCCAGCAACTCAAGAGGCTGAGGTAGTATCACAAGTTTAAGGCCAGCCTGAGTAACTTAGCAAGACCCTGTCTCAAAATAAAAAATAAAAAGACCAGGGGTGTAGCTCAGTGGTACAGCACCCCTAGGTTCAATCCAGTACCATTAACAATAGTAATGAACATTTCTTTTTAATTAATTAATTTATTTGTTCACTTATTGTACTGGGGATGAAACCCAGGGGCATTCTACCTCTGAGCTATACCCCCAGCCCTTTTTGAAACAGGATCTTGTCTTGCTAAGTTGCTGAGGCTATCCTCCAACGTTCAATCCTCCTGTCTCAGCTTCCCAAGTACTGGGATTACAGGCATGCACTACCATGCCTGGCTTATAAATTTCTGTGTGTGTGTGTGTGTGTGTGTGTGTGTGTGTGTGGGTGGGTGCGGTACTGGGGATTGAACCCAGGGGCATTCTATCTCCGAGCTACACCCCCCAGCCCTATCTTTTATTCTTTCTTTTTATTTATTTTTTTATTTTTTTATTTTTTTGGTACTGGGGATTGAACTCAGGGGCATTCTACCTCCGAGCTATACCCCTAGCCCTATTTTTTATTCTTTATTTTGAAACAGGGTCTCACTAAGTTGTAGAGTGCCTTACTAAATAGCTGAGGCTGGCCGCGAACCCGGATCCTCAGGTCTCAGCCTCCCAAATGCTGGGATTACAAGCACACGCCACCTCGCCCAGCTCTATTCTTTATTTTGAAACAGGGTCTCACTAAGTTACAGAAAGACTCACTAAGTAGCTGAGGCTGGCCTCCAACCTATAATCCTCTTGTCTCAGCCTCCCAAGTACTGGGATTACAAGTGTGCGCCACCATGCCCAGCTAAATTTCCTTTTAAAATAGATTTGTTGCTGGGTGTGGTGGTGCTCGCTTGTAATACCAGTACTTGAGATTGAACTCAGGGCCATTCTACCACTGAACTAGACCTCCCAGCCCCTTTTTAATCTTTTATTTAAAAACTGGGTCTTGCCGGGTGTGGTAGCACATGCTTGTAATCCCAGTACTTGGGAGGCTTTGATAGGAAGATCACAGGTTTGTGGGCAGCCTCAGCAACTTAGTGAGGCCCTCCACAACTTAGTGAGACTCTGTTTCAAAATAAAGAATAAAATAGGACTGGGGGTATATCTTGGAGGTAGAATACCCCAGGATTCAATCCCCAATAACACACACACACACACACACACACACACACACAAACATATATATAGAGAGAGAGACAGAGAGACAGAGACAGAGAGGCAGAGATATCGAGAGAGAGAGATTTGTTTTTGTCTTAAAAGAAATGTAGCCAGGCACAGTGGCACACCTATAAGCCTATAATAAATAAGGCTGAGGGTGTGGCTTGGAGGTAGAATGCCCCTGGTTTCAATCCCCAGTACAAAAAAAAAGGAAAAAGAGGAAGAGAAATGTAAAGAAAATGGACCTTATCTATCTAGTTCCCTGCAGTATATCGCTAGCACAGAACTGGCATAGTGAGCAGTCAGGAGAGTTTGTTGGACAAAGAGAAGGAAGACGGAGAGAAGGAAAGAATACAGAAGTCAGTGTGATGGTGCACACCTGTAATCCCAGTACTTGAGAGGCTGAGACAGGAGGATCACAGGTTTGAGGGCAACCTCAGCAACTTAGCTCCTGTTTCAAAATAAAAATAAAATAGGTCTGGGGGTCTAGCTCAGACACAGAATGCCCTTGGGTTCCATCCCTAATACCAAAATAATAATAATAATAATAATAACAATAATAATAATAATAATGACACTGATGGGAAGGGTGAAATTCAAGAAAGTGGTTTGAGAAAAGAAGTAGCTAGATAGAGGCTGTGGCAGGGGAATGGGGCCAGGGTGTTCCTGGCATTGGTGAGAGGACATTCCTTCTCCAAGAAACAAAGGAAAGTTTGGGGCAGCCCCTAGGGGGATGAAGGAAGTGGGGTCTCTCCTCTTCCTACTACTTCCCAACAAAAGCCCCAAGCCTCAGAGCTATTCCCCGGTTTCTAGAGCACTCGCTGTGTGCTGGACATTGTGATAAGTACCTCTCGTGTTCCTGATGTGGGTAACAATAATAATGATAATAATATCTGACACTTTTCACTTGCTCTCTGCACCCAGGATGTCCTAAGCACTTTATATTTCCTAAGTTAGTGAATCACAATAATCCTGAACTTGCGCTCTTATGTCCCCATTATACAGATGCAGAAACTAGGCCCAAAGAGGTGAGGCAGCTGGCCCCAAGCCATCAGTGACAAAATTCACACTTTGTTATGGTTATTTCTGCCATTTCCTACAGAAATTCTCAGATCAAGCTTGAGAAAACGCAAGAGAGAGGAAGCAGAGAAAGGGGAAGAGGAATCCCTGGTTTTCCTTTCTTTTTTGAGGGGACAGGGTACTGGGGATTGAACCCAGGGGTGTTCTACCTCTGAACTACACCCCCAGCCTGATTTTATTTTTTATTTTGAAACAGGGTCTCCCTAAGTTGCTGAGGCTGGCCTCAAATCTGCCATCCTCCTGTCTCAGCCTCCCAAGTACTGGGATTATAGGTATGTGCCACCATGCCCATCAGGCTCTGTCCTCAGTCTTCTTTAGAGAGGATGAAAAACGTCTGCCCTCCAGAGGGACGCTGGGGAGTGAGATTGAAAGAGGAGAGGTACCCATCTCTGTGACAGATTTATGGGTGGGGTGGGGGCAGAGAGGGGACACCTCTGTGAGGCTGGAAAGAAAGTGATCAGGAGGGTCAGGATGAGAGATGGGAAGGCACTCTGGGGGGTTAATTACCTAACAGGCTTAATGGTCTGATTAGGCAATTTTAAGAGGATTGCTCTGGGCTCTGGGAAACCCCTTTATTCTAGACCCCCTCCCCAGGCCTATAGGGCCACATTCAGCCCTTCTTCTCCACAGCCCAATCTAAATATCTCAGGGAACCCAGAATCTTCTCTTTGAAGGGAGCAGACCAGGTGGGTAGCACTCCCGGCGTGCTCCCGCCTCCTCCTTTACCAGAGTTCTTTCCTGGGTTTGAGGTTTTTGTTCTTGTTATTTTGTTTTGTTTTTGTAATGCTGGGGATAGAACCCAGAAGCTAGAGCCAGCCAGGTCACACTCTACCCCTGCAGCACACCTCCAGCCCCTATGGGATGGTGAAACTCCATCCTTTGCTGAAAAGAACAAGTTTTAAAAAAAAATTAGGGAATGGTTTAGGACCTTAAATTTTGAAAGCAGAGTGGCTTCCCTCCTCCCTTCCTTTTTCCAGCTATTAGCATATACCTACTATGTGCTTAAACACTCTCCAAGTCCCTGGGACACAGCGATGAGCTCTGTTGAAGTGATCCACAGAGACCTCTGTGACAGCTTGCTCTGAAGACATGAAACACAGGGGTCTGTCCTGTCCTCGGGGTTCAAGAAAAGCTTCCAAGAAGAAGCGACATTGGAGTGGGGTCCTAAAGAACAAAAGGGGAGGGGAGTGCCTGCAGGGAGAATGTGCAAAGGCCCTGAGGTAGGAGGGAGCAGGGAACAGTTGAGGAACAGAAAGGATGGTGGGCCTCGTGCCCATAGAGGAAGAGGAGGAAGTGAAGCTGGGCAGTGTTTCTACTGAGAAGGCTCCAGAATTTCTACCCTGGGAGCACATAGGAGCAACAGTTTGCATAGAAGGTAGGAGAGAGGTAGTAGAGCGTGGTGGCAGACACCTGTAATCCCAGTACTTGGGAGGCTGAGACAGGAGGTTCAAGGCCAGCCTTAGCAATGTAACGAGACTCTTAGCAACTTAGCAAGACCCTGTTTCCAAATAAGAAATAAAATAGGGCTGGGGATCTTATAGCTCTGAGGTAGAATGTCCCTGGGTTCAATCCCCAGTAACACACACACACACACAAAAAGGTAGCAGAAAGGTTAGGGACTTGCCTTGATGCTGCATTAACAAAGTGCTTTAAGCACAGTCAAGAGAATTAGTCTCTAAGAAATAAATGACCAAAGTCCCACAAATCCCCATATGCACCATTTCTAGATTTTTGAGGTTGACCTTGAACTGTTGGTCTTTACTCCACCAGCCATGGAGGGTGTTAAGCAAGGACAAGCCTAGGCAAACTGAATTGGAGTCTCAACCTAGCAAACTCTCTTGGAGAACTTGGGCCATGGAGCTATCATTTCTTCATCCCCCTCCATGCCTCAGTTTCCCCTATGTGTAAAAATGGAGCTCATCTCAGTCTCTTGGGAGACTGAGAGGAATGGATGAAATCAGACTTGAAAAGCACTCAACACAGCACCTGGGCAGAAGTGAGCGATCAGAACCTCAATGGCACATGCCTGTCTTCCCAGTATTTGAGAGGCTCAGACAAGAGGATCACAGGTTTGAGGCCAGCCTCAGCAATTTAGCAAGACCTTCAGCAACTTAGTGAGACCCAGTTTTTATTTTATTTTATTTTATTTATTTATTTATTTATTTATGCTTCTGGAGATTTAATCCAGTGGCATTCTACCTCTGAGCTATACCCAAGCCCCGTTTTATTCTTTATTTTGAAACAGCGTGGCACTGAGTTGTGGAGGGACTCACTAAGTTGCTGAGGGTGCTCACAAACATGCAGTTCTCCTGCTTCAGTCTCCCAAGTACTGGGATTATAAGCGTCTGTCACCATGCCTGACAAGACCCAGTTTTTATTTATTTATTTATTTATTTATTTTTATTTATTTATTTATTTATTTTTGCGGTACTGGGGATTGAACACAGGGGCATTCTACCTCCGAGCTATACCCCCAGCCCTATTTTTTATTCTTTATTTTGAAACCGGGACTCACTAAGTTGTGGAGTGCCTCACTAGGTAGCTGAGGCTGGCCTCGAACCCAGATCCTCCGGTCTCAGCCTCCCGCACGCTGGGATTACAAACGTGTGCGCCACCACGCCCGGCAAGACCCAGTTTTTAAATAAAAGATTATAAAAGGGCTGGGAGGTCTGGTTCAGTGGTAGAATGCCCCTGAGTTCCATCCCCAGTACCACATACACAGAAAAATAAAATAAAAAAGATTATCTCCCTCGCCCAGCCCTCCTGCGCCTCCCCACTCACTGCTCTCAACAGTCAGACACCGTCACTTCCCGCTGGACCAATCCAGTCACCTCCTTGTGGTACACGTAGCTCTTTCCCTTCTGCTTCTCATAGTCTGCTACCCTCACAGGCCTCAGAGGAATATTCTGAAAACCTAAGTTAGACTACATCCCTCCTGTGGCTCCAATCTCACTTGAAGCAAAAGCCCACGACGTCACTGTAGCCCACAAGCACCCATTCCCACCACCAGCCTCTCTGCCCTGCCTCCTCCCACTCATCTCCCACTCAGTCCCAGACACACAGGACTCCTTGCTCTTCCTCAAACACTCCACGTACGCTCCCACCCGAGGGCCTTTGCACTTGCTCCTCTTCCTCATAGCCAGGTGGTTCTGCACCCGCCTCCCTGGCCTGTTTTTTTTGTTGTTGTTGTGGTTGTTTTGTTTTATGGTACTGGGGATCGAACCCAGGGGCATCTACCTCTGAGTCACACCCCCAATCCTATTTTTTATTCTTTATTTTGAAACAGGGTCTCACTAAGTTGTGGCGGGCCTCACTAAATAGCTGAGGCTGGCCTCGAACCTTCGATCCTCCTGTCTCAGCCTCCCAAGTACTGGGATTATAAAGCGTGCGCCACCACACCCGGCTTGATGTCCTGGTTATGATGGTTTAGAGTGTGGACTTTGAAGCCAGGTTGAGTTCGAATCTCAGCTCTGCCTTCTACTAGCTCTGTGAACTTGGTGATTTCTTTGCTCATCTATAGAATGGGTTTCTTTCTTTTTTTTTTTTTTTTTCCGGTACTGGGGATTGAACTCAGGGGCATTCTACCTTCGAGCTATACTCCCAGCCCTATTTTTTATTCTTTATTTTGAAACCGAGTCTCACTAAGTTGCGGAGTGCCTCACTAGGTAGCTGAGGCTAGCCCCAAACCCGGATCCTCTGATCTCAGCCTCCCGAATGCTGGGATTACAAGCGTGGGCCACCACGCCCGGCTTTAGAATGGGTTTCTTAATATTACCCCCTCATAGGGCCAGTGTGAAAATTCAAAAGACTGGTATTAGCCGAGCTTGGTGGCTCACGCTTGTAATTTCAGTACTTGGGAAGATGAGACAGGACGATCGAAAGTTCAGGGTCAGCCTCAGCAACTTAGAGAAACCCTGTTTCAAAATAAAAAAGCGGGGAATGATGGCACACACCTGTAATCCCAGTACTTGGGAGGCTGAGACAGGAGGATTGCAGGTTGGCAGCCAACCTCATCAACACAAGGCCATCCACAACTTAGTGAGACCCTGTTTCAAAATAAACAATAGGATTGGGGGTATAGCTCAGAAGTAGAACACCCTTGGGTTCAATCCCTAGTACTATAAAAATAAAATAGGGCTAGGGATGTAGCTCAGAAGTAGAATGCCCCTGGGTTCAATCCCCAGTAACCACAAAAAACAAAATAATAAAATAATGCTAGACAGGCATGATGGTGTACACCTGTAATCCCAGTACTTGGGAGGCTGAGACAGGAGAATTGCAGGTTCAAGGCCAGCCTCCGCAACTTGACAAAACCCTCAGCAACTCAGAGAGACCCTATTTCAAAATTTAAAAAATAGTAATATTAAAGGCGAGCGTGGTGGCGCACGCTTGTAATCCCAGTACTTGGGAGGTTGAGACAAGAGGATCTGGGTTCGAGGCCAGCCTCATCTACTTAGTGAAGTCCTCCGCAACTTAGTGAGACCCTGTTTCAAAATAAAGAATAAAAAATAGGACTGAGGATGTAGCTGAGAGGTGGAATGCCCCTGGGTTCAATCCCCAGTAACACACACACACACACACACACACACACACACACACAATAATAATAATATAATAATATTAAAAAGGGCTAGTGCCGGGCATGGTGGCACACGCTTGTAATCCCAGTACTTGGGAGGCTGAAACAGGAGTATCACAGGTCCACAGCCAGCCTCAGCTACTTAGTGAGGCCCTCTGCAACTTAGTGAGACCCTGTTTCAAAATAAAGACTAAAAAAATAGGGCTGGGGGTGTAGCTTGGTGATAGAATGTCCCTGGCTTCAATCCCCAGAACCACAAAAAAAAGAAATAAAATAAAAAGGGCTAGGGGTATAGCTTACACGTAAAGTGTCCCTGGGCTCAATCTCTAGTGTCAGAAAGAAAAAAAAAAGTATGAATGAGCCAGCCATAGGGGTACATACCTGTAATCGTAGTACTTGATAGGCTGAGGCAGGAAAATCATAAGTTCAAGGCCAGCCTCAGCAACTAAGCAAGATCCTGTCTCAAAAAAATTAATTAAAAAGCTGGAATTATAGCTTAGTGGTTAGAGTACCCTTGGGTTCAATCCCCAGTACCCCCCCACACACCACACACACACACACACACACACACACACACACACACAGAAAAGAATGCCACATTCTTGGGAAGGGCTTTCCTGGCCTCTGTATCTGACCTTACAGCCTCCACACCCCCCATCTCCTTTTCCTGCCTCTTTTTGTTCTCTTCGTACTTGCTGCCATCTGACACAGAATACAGTCTGTCTCCCCATCTAGAAGAACGTAGCTATGTGAGCTCTGGGCTGAATCACTAAAATTCTTCTGGCCTTATTTGCCTCTTTTGCCCATGAAATCAGGGCACTTTTACTGTTTTCTTCATTGCTGTTTCTCCCAGACTGGTGCCAAGCACATAACTCAGTAACTGTTTGTCGAGTGAATGGGTGAACGAATGAATGAACGGACGTGCATCATTCTGTGCGTTATCTTCCTTGCTGCCGTTTTCACCGCCATTGCCCCTCTGTGTTGCTGTGGTTTCCTCTGCCCACCCCCAAGCTGCTGCCTTCCTGGAGGAGTTTCTTTCCAGAGGTGACCCCACCTCCCTGCCCTGGCTGACTCCCCTCCACCCCGTGTGCCCCTGCAGAGGAAGGCGAATACTTCCTGAAGGTGCTCATCCCCAGCTACGCGGCGGGCTCCATCATTGGCAAGGGCGGGCAGACCATTGTGCAGCTGCAGAAGGAGACGGGAGCCACCATCAAGCTGTCCAAGTCCAAAGACTTCTACCCTGGTGAGCTCTGGCCCAGGCCTCTGCCCGGGGCCCCCTTCCTTCCACCTGGGCCCTGGATGAGGAGAAAGGGCTGTCCTAGGGGTGATGAGAGTGGTGGGGGGCTCCCCCTCCCCCTCAGGGGACAGAGCTGCCCCCAGCCCAAGGGACCTGGCCCGAGCAGATGGGGGTGGGGGCAGGGCCAGACAATGGGCCTGCTGCATATTCATGGACTCATTTGCATGATGTGCTGGCAGATGTGTCCCTTCCCACACACCTGCCCCTTCGGGTCAGTTGGAGGAGCCAGGGTGGGAGGGAGGCAGGTGTTAGGGTGATCCCACGGCTCAGGGCCAGCCATCCATGTTACACACATCCCCCCACACTTTCCCTTTGGATTTCTATCACCCCATCTTCCCCATGTCTGTCGCACTGGCTTTCTGGGTGATTCTCCATGTGTCTCTTCCTCCTCCCGTTTCTGCCTTCCCTGTCTCTTGTTCCCGTAGCCTCCTCTGTTCCATTCCTCTCTGCTCTCTCGGCCTCCCCCACCCCGCTTTGTGTTTTTTTCAGGTTCCGTCTGGACCTCCCCATCTCCTGTCCTCTGAGGTTCCCATTCCCTCTATCTGTTCTTCGGTCGGCCCTCCCCTCCTCTCGTTGGTCCCTCCCTTTCCGTTCTGCCATCCCCCCTCTTTTCTTTTCCTCCTGCCTCTCAGTGTCTCGCCCTTCTCTTTCTCTCCCTCTCTGAACTCCGTTCAGTCATCCTTTCAACTGATCCTTAGCAGCGCCCTTCCACCGACTCTTCTGCCAGCATTGCCCCTCATTTGCTTCTGCTTGTTCATCTCTCCCCTCGTAGTCCTCTCTTTCTCCTAAGTCTCAGCTTCTTTACGGATTTATTTTCCCTCCCTCCAAACACAGCCCCTTCTCTGCCTGACCTCTGTCTCCATCTCTGTCCCCACAACCAGATGCTTTTCAAGCCTTCTCTACTTTCTCTAATCCCTTCAATATCTCTCACCCCTCTCTATCTCCCTCCCAAGACCAATGTCTGAGCTTTGACATCCAGGAATCCAGGGAAGGTCCCTGAATTACATCTTTAGTCCAGTGCTCATTCTAATTCATCTTTAATCCCCTTGGATTTTTTTAGGTCAAACACCAGAGATAGAGTACAGGGTCAGAACACATTCATATCTCTCTCTCTCTCTCTCTCTCTCTCTCTCTCTCTCTCTCTCTCTCTCTCTCTCTCTTTCTCTTTCTCCTCTTCCTTCTTCTCTTCCTCCTCCTCCCTCCCTCCTCCTTCCCTCCCTCCCTCCCTCTCTCTCTTTCCCCCTACTTCCTCCTGCCCTCTCTCCCTCCTTCTTGCCCTTCCTGCCTCCCATTTCACTAAGCAGCTTTGGGAAAGAGTTTAGAGAAAAATCTAATGGCCCAGGAACACCGTCCTCTTTTCTCATCCACCCTGGCCCACTTTCCCCTGCACCCCTCTGGCCCACAAGATATGGATAAGAACTCTGCTTGAGACATTCATCTGAGGACACTTGGTTCCCTGCCTGGATCACATTGCGTGCCATGAGACATGTCGTCCCCTCCCAACTCAATGACCTGTCCCAGAGGCCAGGTGGCTGAGAAACCCAGAAAAGATGGGACAGTCCTTGGTTCACCCAGACCAAATGCTATGCAGAGGAACAACGTGAGCCAGCATCTCTCCCCAGCCCCTGGACAAGCAGCCAGCCCCCACTTCTGATCTGGAACTTCCAGATCATCTAGCAAATGCCAGCTCCTGACATGGATGCAGGACCCGGCTCCGTACATCCTAACCCCATCCCCTTGATTCTCCAAGACCCACAGGAACATGGAAGTGGAAATGCTACCGTATATGACAAAGAACACACTTCTCTCCCCTCCGGTTGACACTCTCTCATTTATTCATTCAACACACATTCTCTGAGCACCTCCACTGTGCTTGCCCTGGGCTGGACAGAGATGGGGACATAGTGGTAACCTTGCTTTCTTGGATCTTACAGCCTAGACAGGGAGACACAGCCCACACCAGTGACGACCCAGAGTGGCCAGGGCTGAAATGGAGAAGTCCAGAGGATGTTAGGAGCTCAGTCAGGACACATGACCCAGCCCAGGGAGGTCAGAAGGGCTGCCTGGAGGAGGAGCCCAGCTAAATAAGTAAGAATGAACTAGGTGAAGTCAGACATGGTGGTGCATGCCTGTAATCTCAGTACTTGGGAGATTCAGACAGGAGGATTGCAGGTTCACAGCCAGCCTCAGCAACTTAGCAAGACCCTGTTTCAAAATAAGTAAATAAATAAGGACTGGGGGAGAACACCCCTGGGTTTAATCTTTAACACACACACACACACACACACACACACACACACACACACACAAGAATGAGTTCAGTGAAGAGCAGGGAAGGTTCCTGGAGGAAGAAGTCACACATCCAAAGGCTGAGAAGCAGTTTGTTGTACAGCAGCTGAGATGTAGAGAACAGGTGAGAAATGACAGCGGACACATTGGGCCAGTCCTCTGGGCCTTGTGGGTTCCCTCACTCACACACTGCACTTGCATCTACTTCATGAAAGAAAACCCTCCCTGTTCCTTAACCCCAATGGAGGGGCAAAACACACAAAGGGCATCCCTTTCTTGGTAATGGATCCCAGAGCCCCAGATTCAATCCTTTTGGGTTATTCATGGGGAAACTGAGATGCAGAAAGAAGCAGGTGTCTGCCCAAGGCCTCACAGACTCCTGACCAGTCAGATTTCCCTAGTGGAAATATCTTCTGATTTTATTTATTTGTCATACTGGGGATTGAACAATTGAACCTAGGGGTGTTCTGCCTCTGAGCTACAATCCATCCCTATTTTATTTTTTAGTTTGAAACGGGCTCAATAAGTTGAGGATGGCCTCGCTAAGTTGCTGAAGTTAGTGAATCTGAGATTCTCCTGTCTCAGCCTCCTAAGTACTGGGATTACAAGCATGTACCACCACGTCTAGCCATATCTCCTGTTTTTTTTGTTGTTGTTGTTGTTGTTGTTGTTTGTTTGTTTGTTTATGGTGCTGAAGATTGAATCCAGGGGCATTCTAACTCTGTGATACACCCCTAGCCCTATTTTATTTTTTATTTGGAAACAGGGTCTTACTAAGTTGTTTAAGGCTGGCTTCAAACCTGTGGTCCTCCTGTCTCAGCCTCCCAAGTACTGAGATTACAGGTGTGTACCACTACGCCCAGCTAACATCTTATGATTTTGAGCATCTGTATGAAGCTCTAACTCAACTTCCCCACCTCTCCCCCACCCTGCAAAAAGTCACAGGCACACACACAGTTGTTTGTCTTCATAATTTTTATTGACATACTTGCACCAAAGTGTCAAATCTTAAATTTTAACTACTTAAATTCATATATATTCTTTCTGAGTGTGTGTGTGTGTGTGTGTGTGTGTGTGTGTTACTGGAGATTGAACCGGGGCACTCTACCACTGAGTTACATTCCCAGCCCTATTTTATTTTTTATCTTGAGACAAGGTCTCACTAAGTTGCCCAGGCTGGGTTTGAACCTGCGATCCTCCTGCCTCAGCCTCCCAAGTACTTAGATTACAGGTGTGCACCACTGTGCTCTGCTCATATATTTCCTTCCTTCTCTTCTTTCTTTTCTTTTTTGTGACACTGGAGATTGAACCCAAACGCCTTCTACCTCCTAACTATACCCTATTTTATTTTTTATTCTGAAACAGGGTCTCTCTAAGTTGCTGAGGGCCTCTTTGAACTGCTGAGGCTGGCCTTAAGCCTGTGATCCTCCTGTCTCAGCCTCCCAAGAACTGAGATTATAGGCATAAGCCAACATGCCCAGCTTCTTTCTTAATATTAAAAACATAAAATCACAGCCATTTATGCCCCCAACACACAAACCTAGAGCCAATCACTCCATGAACCCAACATTTTGCGGAAGGGTGGCATAATGATTAAGAGCACAGGCACTGAAGCCAGACACCTGGGTTCCAAACCCCAATCATTCTCTACCTACAGAGCGAACTTGGACAAAACCTAAGCCCTCTCTGTGCCTGGAGTGTCCTCAGCAGGAAAATCAGGGACAATAATTGCCCACCTTAGATGTTAAGCAAACAAATACATACAAAGGGCTTAAAATGGTGCCCGACGCTTAGCATTACGTAATCGCCAGCTGTTATTATAGGATACTTTTTCAGGGTTTAACCTTGCCCTCCTCAAAAACCCCTGTGAGCCCCAGGTTAAGAACTAGAAGGGGGTAGAAAATCACAGATTTCCTGAGTTGGAAGGAAGCCCCACAGAGATGGGGAACCTGGCCACTTCAGCCAGACTCTCTCTGGGGCTCCCCCCCCCACACTGTCCCTAACCACACCCTTTCCTATTTACACCCAGAGTCAGGCAGCCTGCTCGCTGACTCGCCCTTGGCTCAGACCAAGCCATTGTTCTAGGGTGGAGGGAGTAAGAGTGAGGCTCATGTCCCCCAACGGGTGGGGACTGTCAACCACACAAGTGACCCACAGACTATGACCCTCATATGTATGGCAAGGAGGCATGCCAAGCTGAGAGATGGCAAGCAAGGGGTCAGGGTCACAGCACCAGCACCACTGTCGCCAGGACAGCTCACACAGGCAGGGAGCCTGGCACACCTTCATGACCTTGCAGACTCACAAAGCTAACTGGGTCCTGCAGAGCCCACCTCCAGGGAGATGGACACACTTACATGTCACACATCAAACACACCCAGGCTCACCCAGACACCCACATTCTCACACAGGCCAGTCACAGTAATCTTCTTTGTCTCGCTGTAACACACATGCTCAGGCACATGCTCAAACGTACAAACATTCCTGTCATCTAAGGAATCTTATGTACCTACACCTGGGTCTACCTGTCTCTTTCTCCTTCTAATGTTCACACATGCCAGTCAGAGGGTCATACACACACACACACACACCATACATCAGCCGTCCAGATAACCTGTGAACACCCAGAGATGTGCCCACACCCTTGTTCACTCAAATGCAGACACATGCACCACCACAGTCATCATACAATCTCAGTGCTGCTTCATGACATTCTTTTGTTTCTGTCTCTCAAATTCTCACACACACTCAGCTCAGTGTAACAAACAGTATACCTAACTCTGATCATCACAGCAACACCAAAGTCTTTCCCACACACAGACGTGCACACAAGCCTTTTTACTACAAGGAGGAATCACTATTATGTCATGTAGTCTGTTTCTATCATAGTCTCTCATGCTCTTTCTCTGACACACACAAACGCAGATCCAGGTAATCTAGCTGGTCCTTCCCCAGTACACACACACACACACACACACACACACACACACACACACACACACCACACACCGATCACACCAGGCAGCCTCACAGGTATACACACACATATTCACAATGTCACCCAGAGTCTCTCTCCTACACACATATACCCCAGCACCACCTAGCTTCTCTCTGCCCTGTGCCCTACCCTAACATGCACATTCAGAAGCAAGAAGGATGCTCAAATCAGAACCACAGCCAATACCTAGAGAATCTTCATCAAAGATAGCCACCCACTGGGCATGGTGATACACACCTGTGATCCCAGTACTTGGAAGGCTGAGACAAGATCACAGGTTCAAAGTCAGCCTCAGCAACTTAGCAAGACCTTGTTTCAAAAAAAAAAAAAAAAAAACAGCCAAGTGTGGTGGTGCATGCCTGTAATCCCAGGGCTTGGGAGATTGAGACAGGAGGATCACAGGGTTGAGGCCAGCCTCAGCAACTTAGCGAGGCCCTCCACAACTCAGTGAGACCCTGTTTCAAAAATTAAAAAATAAAATAGGGCTGGGGTGTAACTCAGAGGCAAGTACTTCTAGGTTCAATCCTCAGTATGACAAAAATAAAATAAAATACAAAATAAAAATAGGGCCTACCTCAGAGGTAGGCTGCCCTTGGGTTCAATTCCAAATTACTCCCCCCGCCAAAAAAAAAAAAAAAGAGAGAGAGAGAGAGAGTGAGAGAAGAAAAGCAGCCACCCCACTCCCTTTTTCTGTCCTCAGTCCCCATTCCTCCAAGAGTTGCCTTTGACCCACACTGCTCTCTGGTATCCATTCCCCTGCCCTCCCCCACCCCTCAGCCCTCCATCTGGTGGGTCCAGGCCTGCACTCGATCCTCCCCCATCCCCCAGCCCTTCCCCATCCTCTCCAAAAGCCCAGAGGCCTGCGCTGCAGGCTTTCAGGGGTTGCCATAGCAACGGGGCTTCGTCCCTCATCCCCCTGGGGGTGGGCTGAGGACCTGGCCAGCCAGACCGATAAGGGGGTTCCAGTTACTGTGGCAACCATTGCAGGCCTGAGCGTTCAGCTTCTAGAAGGAGGGGGGCAGTGAGTGAATGGTTGCCAAAGCAACCAGGGAGCCCACAAGAACTGAGAAGAGGCAGCTGAGCCCTGTCTCTCCTGCCCAAGGCTGCTGTGGGCATCGCAAAGCACTTAAGCATCATTCTTCCATCCCTGGGGGTTGTTTCAGGGGAGGGAGATTAAGTGTAGATTATAAAACAGGGATTCCATTCATTCCCCCAGCTACCCATCATGGCTGGGGCACCCATGCCAGCTTGTCAAGAATCACTGTGTGGCCTGGAATCAGTTAGGTCCACTCCTGGATCTCAGTTTCCCCTTTCCATTAAATGGGGCCTGTCTCTCAGGAATGTCCCCATTCCTGTCTGATGAGTGTGCCCTCTCTCTCCCTTGCTCAACAGGAACCACAGAGCGGGTATGCCTAGTACAGGGCACAGCAGAGGCCTTGAATGCTGTGCACAGCTTTATTGCCGAGAAGGTCCGAGAAATCCCTCAAGCGATGACCAAGCCTGAGGTGGTCAACATCCTTCAACCCCAAACCACGATGAACCCCGACAGAGCCAAGCAGGTCAGCTGGGGCAGAAAGTGGGCTGCTGTAAAGCTGGTGAGGTTCAGGAGGAGACATTCCTCCCAAATACTTGCACGAGGACACAATGGGACAATGCCTACAAGTTTATCAAATACATGCCAGTGGTTAATATTATTAGGGAGTCAGCCCTAATAGTCTAGAAAGGACTCCAGACCGCTTGGAGCTGACTTGCTTCAGAAGGAGTGAAGGTCCAGGAGAATTTGGCCCAGACCCTCCCACTCATCTGTCCTTCCTGAGATTCTCTAGATCCTCCTCTCCCTTCCACTTCATCCCATTGTCTCTCTGAGCAACCTGCCTCCCACTTCCTGTACTCGCCGGAAGTGACCTAAGCCACTCCGGAAAAGTTTAAAAATGGCTTCCTGCCCCCCCATTACCGTTACGGGGTAGAGATGGTGCATTGTTGGAGAGAGGGGGTGGTCCCTATCCTACTCAACCCTCCCTAGGAAGGGATGGAAGGGGGAAGGCAGCGCTCCTCCGTTGCCTAGGTTACCGGGAACTGGGTGGAGTAGGGGCGTGGCAGCGAACGGACCAATCGCTTCCCGGGCTTCTATGACGGTTGCCATGACGACGGTGCGCCTGGGACAGGTGCGCTCCCTGCAAAGCCCCAGGTTTCGTAGTCCTGACCGGTAGAAGCCAAGCGAAAGGGGAATGCGGGGATGACTGCGTGCACTCCTGGTTTCCTCTAGCTTCCTTGCTCCAATATACTTGCGCACTGATGTAAAGTAGGAGCGAAGCTTTGTATTGACAGGCAGGCCGCGTAAGAGAGTTAAAGACAAGGTACAAAGAATCTGGAATTCTTGGGTTTCTGGCATTGCCCTGAGGTGGGAGAGACCACGAACCTGAGTTCCGTAAAGCTCCTAGAGGCACTGTGGGCGGAGAGCGCTGCCGGGTGGATCGCTCCCCCAAAATGACTACGGGCTTGGGGCTTGGAGCGCGGTTGCTGTCCTTGGTGCTGAAGCGGCTCTGCGCCTCATGCCCCGCCAGGCCTCTCCCGAATCCCTTCCACCAGCAGGACACAGCTTACAGACGAGGGCACTACTTTTTCCCTCCGCTTCGCTGGTGGCCACGAGGGACTCGGGGTTCATCGAGAGTTTGTGGCTGTTGCAGGGAAAATGGGGTCAGCACCATCTGTGCCTGAGCCTTCCACCGCCTCCCCCTAATCCACAGGAACTCCAACACAGTGGAGTCAGAAGGTTACAGAACCAGGATTTATCCTCTGCCTTATTATTCGAGGGCTCCAAAGAATGAGAGAGATAATGGCTGAAGGCTCAGAATCCAACTCTGTTCTTACTTCCTACCTGCGAGAGTTTGGGCAAGTGACTTGATTTCTCCGTGCCTCGTTTTCTCTCATTTGTAAAATGAGTTTCGTTACGGTGCCTCCATAAGGGTGGTGGTTAATGTTGGTTGATGTTTGAAAAGTTTTTAGCAAGTGCACCTAATGCATAGAAAATTCTCAAAAAAATCTTAGCTGTTATTATTATGGGATTTTTGAGTCAGGAGATATGTCTACTTCCTTTCTGCCTTGGATTTGTTGTGTTACTTGAGATCCCCTCTTATACTGCCTCAGTTTCTCTTTCTTTTCAGTGTAGCAGTTGAATCAAGCCAGGGATTATAAAGTGTTTAAATGCCTACAAGATTCAGAATGGATACATAGAGGATGTGGCCCTCTGAAGAGGGTATGCTAGCCATTAAGGGGGCAGCTACTCAGCTCCACTCAGTTCTTGCCCTTTGGGAACATGGACAAAGTGTTTCCATGTAAAACAAAAAAAAACTCTGTGTGTGTGTGTGTGTGTGTGTGTGTGTGTGTGTGTGTGTGATTGAACCCAGGGGCATTCTACCTCCTAGCTACACCCCCAACTCTATTTTATTTTTCATTTGGAAACTGGGTCTCACTATGTTGCTGAGAGCCTGGCTATGTTACTAAGGCTGGACTAGAATCTACAATCCTCCTGTCTCAGCCTCCCAAGTACTGGGATTACATAGCCATGTGCCACCATGCCTGGATTTCTTTTTTGTTTTGTTGTTTTGGTAATGGGAATCGAACCTAGAAGCATTCTATCTCCAAGCTACACCACAAGCCCCAGTTTTATTTCTTACTTGGAAACAGGGTCTCACTAGGTTGCTGAGAGCCTTGCTAAGTTGTCGAGGCTGGCTTTGAACCTGTGATCCTCCTGTCTCAGCCTCCCAAGAGCTGGAATTACAAACATGGGCCACCACGCCCAGCATCCATGCCCGGCTTTCTTCCAAACTTTTCAAAAGAAGCCATAGTCTTTGAAATCAACTAATTTTAAAAGGTTACTCAGGGTTTGTTTGTTTTACAGTACTGGGGATGGAACTCTACCTCTGAGCTATATCCCCGGCTTTTTATTTTTATTTCGAGACAAGACAGGGTCTTACTTAGTTGTTCGAGTTGGCCTCAAACTTGTGATCCTTCTGCCTCAGCTTCCTGAGTTGTTGGGACTACAGGGATGAGCCACCACTCCCAGATATTGGCTCAGTTTTAAAAACTATGAAGGTCAGCAAAGTGCAGTTGCTTATGCCTGTAATCCTAGTACTTAGAAGGCTGAGAGAGAAGGAGTGCAGGTTCAAGGTCAGCCTCAGCAACTTAGTGAGACCCTCAACAATTTAAAGAACCTACTTCAAATTTTAAAAAAAGGGGGGGGGGAGGCTGGGGAGCTGGGCATGGTAGCACACTCTTGTAATCCCAGTACTTGGGAAGCTGAGACAAGAGGATCAGATTTTCAGCCAGCCTCATCAATTTAGTGAGGTGCTCTGCAACTTAATGAGATCCTTTTTCAAAATAAAATCATAAAATAGGGCTGGGGTGTAGCTCAGAGGTAGAATTCCCCTGAGTTAAATCCCCAGTACTATGAAAAAGGGGGGCCAGAGGTGTAGCTCAGAGGTAGAATGGCCCTGGGTTCAACCCCTCCACCAAAAAAGAAAAGAAAAATTACTATGAAGGTCAAAGAAAACATGACTGTAGGTTGGCTGTGGACTAAGGGCCACCAGTTTGTTACCTCTGGACTCAACCAGTAGTTCTTAACCCTAACTGGTATCTAATTAGGTAGGTTAACATTCATATTTCTGGGCCCCAACCCAGAACCACTGAATCAGAATTTCTGGGGATAGGGCCTGGGAATCTGGGCATGAAGCCTAGCTGGGATCAAATGCTGACTGTGCTACTCACTCTGTGTCACCTTGCACAAGTTACTTAGCCTCTATTTGCATCCATTTTCAGATCTAGAAAATGTGATAATAATAGCACCCACCTTATAGGTTTGTTGTAAAGACCAAGTAAGTAAGTTATTATAGAAAACTTTTTAGAAAAGTTCCTGGCAAGTAGTATACCCTGCATTAGCTGCTACCACTGCTGCTGCTGTTGTTGTTAAGAGTAGTATTTGAAAATTTCCAGCCAGGTGTGGTGGTGCATGCCTGTAATCCCAGTACTTGGGAGGCTGAGACAGGAGGATCACAGGTTCAAGGACAGCTTCAGCAAGTAGTGAGACTCTCATCTCACTGTTTTTTGTTTGTTTTTGCGGTACTGGGGATTGAACCCAGGGGCATTCTGCCTCCAAGCTACAAACTCAGCCCTATTTTTTATTCTTTATTTTTTGAAACAGGGTCTCACTAAGTTGCAGAGAGTCTCACTAAGTAGCTGAGGCTGGCCGTGAACCCGGATCCTCCTGTCTCAGCCTCCCAAGTACTGGGATTACAAATGTGGGTCACCATGCCCAACTTCATCTCACTGTTTTAAAAAAATAAACATAAAATAGGGCTTGGGGTGTAGCTTAAAGATACCCCTGGGTCCAATCCCTAGTACCACATATGAAAAAAAAAAGGAAGGAAGGAAGGGAGGGAGGGAGAGAGGAAGGAAGGAAGGAAAGAAATTTCCATGTAATTGCAAATGACTAAGGAAGATAGTCTCTTGGTTCCTCCTGCCTCTAAAATTCCTAAAGTTGTATGGCTCTGTGATTCCAAGATTCTAGGCATATATTACTATTCTAAGATTCTACTGTTCTAACATTCTGAAATTACAGAATCCTCTGGGTCAGCACCTACAGATTTTTTTGTGTGTGTGTGGTACTCCCTGGGGGGATTGAATCTAAGGGCATTCTACCTCCAAGCTACATCCCCAGCCTTGTTTTTTATTCCTTATTCTGAAACAGGGTCTCACTAAGTTGCCAAGGGCCTCACTAAATTGCTGAGGCTGGCTGCAAACCTGTAATCCTTCTGTCTCAGCCTCCCATGTACTGGGATTACAGGTGTGCACCACTGTGTCTAGCCCATGAGCCTTTTTTTTTTTTTTTTTTTTTTTTTTTTTTTTTTTTTTTTTTTTTTTTTTTTTTTTTTCTCTTTTTTTTTTTTTTTTTTTTTTTTTTTTTTTTTTTTTTTTTTTTTTTTTTTTTTTTTTTTTTGGGTACTGAAGACTGAACCCAGGGGCATTCTACCTCTGAGCTACACCTTTGGCCCTATTTTTTATTCTTTATTTTGAAACAGAGTCTCACTAAGTTGTGGAGGGCCTCACTAAGTAGCTGAACTTGCAATCCTTCTGTCTCAGCCTCCCAAGTACTGGGATTACAAACATGCCTGGCTCAAGACCTCTTAAAATACAAGAGAAATAAAAGGATGGTGATTTGTTATAAAATAAAATGAATTTTTTTTTTTTTTTTTTGCGGTACTGGGGATTAAACACAGGGGCATTCTACCTCCGAGTTACATCCCCAGCCCTACTTTTTATTCTTTATTTTGAAACTGGGTCTCACTAAGTTGCGGAGGGCCTCACTAGGTAGCTGAGGCTGGCCTCAAACCCGGATCCTCCAGTCTCAGCCTCCCAAATGCTGGGATTACAAGCGTGCCCCACCACGCCCAACTTCTATTTTATTTTTTTATTATTATTTTATTTTTGTGGAACTGGAGATTGAACCCAGAGGCAATCTACCTCCGGGCTACACCCCCAGCTCTATTTTCTATTCTTTATTTTGAAACAGAGTCTCACTAAGTTATGGAGAGCCTCACTAAGTAGCTGAGGCTGGCTCCTGTCTCAGCCTCCCAAGTACTGGGATTACAAGCGTGCGCCACCACGCCCGGCTTCAAATGAATTTTAATATATGCACATTTGGCCGGGATCACAGTAGAAGAAATAACGAAATAGTTAATGTTTGCACCCAAACACAGCGGAGTGGTGCAGCTACAAGAGCAAAGTGATCTGGAGGGTAGTGTTGGAGATTTAAATGATACAAGTGGCATTCCTACTGATATCAAGGTTTCCTAAAATGATGGGCCACTCTTGGAAAAGTTCAAAACATAACAGTCTTCTCTTGATTTACTGGTAGTGGTCCTGGAATTTTAAAATGCTTGGTACTTACATGTATCATGGAGATCAGTTCTGGGTTCAGATATTTATAAACAGGCATTTCACCAGCACGAATGTCCAGCAGGACATTCAAAACTATCCATATAGAGCCCAGCACAATGGCACACTCCTATAATCCCAGTACTTGGAGGCCTGAGACAAGAGGCTCACGGGTTCAAGGCCAGCCTCAACAACTTGGCGAAACCCTATTTCAAGATAAATAATAAAGAGAGATGGCACCAAGTGCTATATGCATGTACGTCAACATGATTTACATTATGATATGAGATGATAATGCACCAATAAAAGCACATAAAAAATAAATAATAAAAAAGGGCTGGGGATATAGTTTGGAAGTAGAATGTCCCCTGAATTCAATCCCCAGTACCAGAAAGATTAAAAATAAATAAGCTGGGCATGGTGGTGCACGCTTGTAATCCCAATACTTGACTCATATAGAAGGATCACAGGTTCGAGGCCAGCTACTTAGTGAGGCCCTTTGCAACTTAGTGAGACCCTGTTTCAAAATAAAGAATAAAAATAGCGCTGAGGATCTGGGAGTGGTGGGGCACGCTTGTAATCCCAGCATTTGGGAGGCTGAGACCGGAGGATCCCGGTTCACGGCCAGCCTCAGCTACTTAGTGAGGCCCTGTTTCAAAATAAAGAGTAAAAAATAGGGCTGGGGGTGTAGCTCAGAGGTAGAATGCCCCCGAGTTCAATCCCCAGTACTTAAAAACAAATAAATAAAAGAAGGGAGTCACAACCTTTTTTGGTTTTTGTTCTTTTAGTACTGGAGATTAAACCCAGGAGCATTCTACTTCTGAGCTAAACCCCCAGAACTATTTTATGTTATTATTTTAAAACATCTTGCACAGTTGCTAAGCATCTCACTAAATTGCTGTGGTTGGCCTCTTAACTTGCAATCCTCCTGTCTCAGCGTCCCAAGTACTGGGATTATAGGCCTGCACTACCACCCCCCAGTGCCTATTTCAACATTTGAACAATCACTAGAACTGTAAACACCCGGCTTGAACTTGTACAGAAGAAAACCAGGAATGACTTGAGACTGTGAAATCTCCCAATACCGCCTTAAAGACCCTCCCTCTTTTTCCCACACAGGCCAAGCTGATAGTCCCCAACAGCACCGCGGGCCTGATCATCGGCAAGGGAGGTGCAACAGTGAAAGCTGTCATGGAACAGTCCGGTGCGTGGGTGCAGCTGTCGCAGAAGCCAGAGGGTATCAACCTGCAGGAGCGCGTGGTGACAGTCAGCGGGGAACCGGAACAGGTGCACAAGGCTGTGAGCGCCATCGTGCAGAAGGTACAGGAAGACCCCCAGAGCAGCAGCTGCCTCAACATCAGCTACGCCAACGTGGCTGGTCCCGTAGCCAACTCCAATCCCACCGGCTCGCCGTACGCCAGCCCAGCCGATGTCCTGCCCGCCGCGGCCGCTGCCTCGGCTGCCGCCGCCTCTGGCCTGCTTGGCCCCGCCGGGTTGGCGGGCGTGGGAGCCTTTCCCGCCGCCCTGCCCGCCTTCTCGGGCACCGACCTGCTGGCCATCAGCACCGCGCTTAACACGCTGGCCAGTTACGGCTACAACACCAACTCCTTGGGCCTGGGCCTCAACTCGGCCGCAGCCTCCGGCGTCCTGGCCGCGGTGGCCGCCGGTGCCAACCCTGCCGCCGCCGCTGCAGCCAACCTCCTGGCCTCCTACGCGGGGGAGGCCGGGGCCGGGCCGGCCGGAGGGGCCGCCCCGCCGCCGCCGCCGCCTCCCGGAGCCCTGGGCTCCTTTGCATTGGCCGCGGCCGCCAATGGCTACCTCGGGGCCGGGGCAGGTGGCGGGGCAGGTGGAGGAGGTGGCCCCCTGGTGGCCGCCGCAGCCGCGGCAGGGGCGGCCGGGGGCTTCCTGACGGCGGAGAAGTTAGCAGCCGAGAGTGCCAAGGAGCTGGTGGAGATTGCGGTGCCTGAGAACCTGGTGGGAGCCATCCTGGGCAAGGGGGGCAAGACGTTGGTGGAATACCAGGAGCTGACAGGCGCCCGCATCCAGATCTCCAAGAAGGGCGAGTTCCTGCCAGGCACGCGGAACCGGCGGGTCACCATCACGGGCAGCCCCGCGGCCACGCAAGCCGCTCAATACCTCATCAGCCAGCGGGTCACCTACGAGCAGGGGGTGAGGGCCTCAAATCCCCAGAAAGTGGGATGAGGCCTGTGGTGTGTGCTCCCACCCCTACCCCTTCTCCCCTTTCTCCTCCTCCCCTCCCCCAACTCCTGACCTCAGCTTGGTGTAGTCCTGCTCTCAGGGGAGGGATCGGGCTGGGGTAGGCCTCGCTGCGCCCTCCCCCTCTGGTAGTCATAGGCAGGATTGAGTGACGGTTGGGGAAGGGGCTCAGAAGCCCCCTTCCCAGCCCTGAACTGACCCCCCTTCCCTACTTCCTGTGCTTGACTGGGCCGGACCCTCCTCTCCCAGGGCCCAGGTCTGTGTGATATCTGTATATATTGCATTTTGTTGATTTTAATAGAAAACAAAGCGTTATTTTCTCTTTCTTTCCCTCCCTTTTTTTCTTTCTTTTCTTCTTTCTTTTTTTTTTTCTTTTTCTTTTTTTTTTTGGTAAGGATTCTTCCCCTTTTTATAAGTTTTTGTTTCCACATGGGAGGAGGGGAGGGAGCCTCTGGGTCACCCAGAAAGAGGGCCTCCCCAAACACAACAGCCCACCTCTCTGCTTTCAGTTCATGATCCTGGGGAAGTGATGGGAGTAGAGGCAGCCAAGGTGGCTGAGCGGAAGTGGGGTATTTGGAGCAGGGACCCCAGAGTTCCCAGGTTTCCTCAGCTACTCCACCCTGGGAGTTGCCCCTCCTTCATAGTAGAGTTTTTACTCTTTTGTTGTCAGGTCCTGTGGGGGCAGGGATGGTGCTGCTGGGAGTGAGGCCAGCTCTAGGACTGAGCCAGTCCTATGAGCAGGACACTTGTGAAAGGCTAGAAGAACTCGCTGTGGCATCCCTGGCTTTCCCTAGAGCAGTGGGACTCAGGATCCCTGTGGTTGATGTCACTGAGTTCTGTACTTCCCAGGTGCTCCTTATGATGTCACAGGAAGCAGTTCCCCAGAGGTCACTTCCTGTGATGAATGAGACAAGTACTTCTTATGAGGTCTCAATGAGCCCTTCCTTGAAGGTCACCTCAGTGACATCAGGGTGCAAGGACTTCCTATGGAGTCTCAAGGTCACTTCCTGTGATGTCGTTGGGATGCAGCACGCACTTCCTGTATTGAACAGTGGCTAGGCCCTGACCCTCCTTCTCCGCCCATGCCCTGCTTTCATGGGTGTTGGCCTGGGGGTCTTCCTAGGAGGAGAATAAAGGATGGGACTTGGATCCAATCTGGAGGATTCTAAGGGGGAAACCCCAGTACTGTCAGGGTCATCTCCATCCACACACATCAGGTCTGTGAACTCCCTTGGCAGGGAGGGGTGGGAGATGGACCTAGTGGAAACTGTTGTTAAAGACCCCCATTCCCGCCCCCGCCCTCTGTGTGCATGCCTGTGTCCGTGTGACTTTGTTTCATTGGCTCTGCAGCCAAGCGCGCGGTGGCTCTGTCAGGCCAGCGTGGCCAGAGTGGAATTCAGCAAGCCAGGGTAGGGCGTCCTGGGACAGGATTCTCTGCGTGGTCTGTTGTGGATTAGACTGGTGTGGCGGCTGCCAGCAAGCTGGCGTGCTTTGGTGGCATCTGAGAGATCCAAATGTTTTGGTGTGCTCAGAAGAACTAGAATATTCTGGTTGAGTCTGCCAGGCCAGAAGCCCTGATAGCTGTTTTGGAAGTGGCTCGCTCAGCACTGTGGCTGTGGTCAGCTCTAAGGACCTGTTGGTGGACTGAGATGTCAGGGCCTGACAATCCTGTAGACTAGGAGAGCTGAGACCCACCTCAACCCCCTTCTATCTCGCCCTCCCCCTTGGAGACCACCTCTACCTTCAACCCAAAGCAGGGCCCTCCATGCCCTGGTTCCATCATCAGCATCTCTGGGGGAGGGGTACCCCATGCCCACCCTCTCCCCCATTTGTCCCCATCCTAGGTCTTCCAGACCCTTCCTTCACTTCTCCATGGCTTTGGGGGAATCTAGCCTCCTGGTCTCTCTCCTTAAAAAGAAGAGAAGAAGAGCCACAGAGACAATTCCTACCCCTCAAGCCTGAGAGGCCCCTACCCCTCGCTAGAGAGCCACCCCAAATCAAAATGTGAAAATCCCTAGAAAGCAATAGCCTTTGAGGTACCTTGCACTGAATTTCCCACCCCAGCCCTTCCACCCAATGGGAGGCTGTAGCTTGGGCACTGGGGTGACTTTTTCCATGCCCTTGTCATCTCCAGAGTGAGGGGCAGCCCCCATTTCCTCCACCCCATGTCCCACCTCCTATCGCTGCTGCCCTCACCCCTAATCTCCAGACTGAGCCCAGATGGAGATCTGAGTGCCAAAACAATTCTTGCTATAACTTTGTACATATCTTCTACAGTCGGGGGCTTATGGGGTTGGAGGTGGGGCAGTTCATGGGCCATTGCTTCCCTCCACCTCGAAAAAGACCTTACAGTATTTCACAGTATTTCCACCGGCATGTGGCTATTACAGTATCTAGCTGGAATATCCTGGTACAAACCCCCACAGACCCACACAAGAAGGGAAAGGAGCCAGGGAGAGGTGAAGTAAGGTCTGGGAGTGGGGCAGTGGGGTAGAAAGAGCTCATTACCATACCATTTGCATATCTTTTGCATCCTCAGCTTGGCAGTGGCCTGCTTTCTATTAATCCATTCGCTGGAGTCTGGGTCCCAATCAGCTGGGTCTAGGACTCCTCTCACACAGACATGGCTCTGGAGGCTGGGCCTCCTGAAAAGCATTCCCTTGGATATCTGTGTGACAAGCACCATCCCTATTTCACGTTTCTTGGGGATCCCCTCGACCCCACCAGCCAGGGCTATCTGAAAGGTAGTTTGCTAGCTCAGTGAGCTAGTTCACTCACCATGTGGGTGAGTGGGGAGCCACACACCTTTCCCCAGTTTGCCCTGGGAAACTCACTCCACCATCTTCCCCATCCCTTGAAAGTTCCTTCTGCAATCTGACCTCAATCTTTTGTGCTGCAGTTTGTCCAGAGGGGACACAGATGTGGGGTCAGGGATGAGGGTTGTTGAAAAACCCATTGCCTCCCCAGTTAGCCAGTCAGATTTCAGAGACTCTGAGTGGCTTCCTTGCACCCTGCTCTTCAGCACCCAATAGGTGCTTAATAAGTGTTTGCTGCATTGAATTGTCTCCCTATACTGCCTCTCCCTTCTCATTTGCCCTCCAACTTCCAGTACCTTTCCCCATCTCTTCCCTCTCTCTCTTTCTCTGGCTCCCTATGGCTCTTTTCTCTCCCTATGGGTTCCCATTGTTCTCTGTCCTGTCTTTGCCTGTGTCCGTCTTCCTCCTTTCAACTCTCAACTCTTTCTCCATTTCCCCATTTGGAAAAAAAAAAAAAAAGTGCCAAACTTCCTTGGAACTGAGCCGCTCTGGGGGGGTGGGGGGAGGACCTTGGATAGAGGGACAGAACAGGGACCATCTCTCTTTGAGGAGGTCCCAAAGAGGCACTGAAAAAGTCTGTGGACACTGAGCTAAATTGGGTCCCCCTTCCTCATCCCTCTCGCCCTGAATTTTTCTTAGAATCTTTATACGAAAAAAGAAAAAGACAGAAAAAAACTCCTTTTCAGCTAATCCCTACCTTTTTTGATCCCCCCAATTCCACCAGCCGGGGAGAACCCCATTTGCCTCTTTCTGGGCAAATTTATAGAATTTGGGGAGAGGAAGACAAGCTTGGCCCCTCCTCTGCTGGCCCAAGGGGCTGTACCACCTGGATGTGGGCAAAGGACCTGAAAGCACTTACGAGAACAAGAGGTTCAATGTGCCAAATTCACCTCCTTCATCCCCCATGTCAGGGGGCTCTGAGCCAACCTGCCCAGCCATCTCTACATGGGCAATGAGGCTTCACTGCAATAATTAGTTGGGCCAGGATCAGCAGGCAAGGATTTTGCCATCTTTATCAGCCCTGAGCCCCGCCCTGCACTTGTAGGTGAGAATCATGAGTATCTGAATGGAGCTTGTTCTGAGTCGATTTAGATCGTTGGGGACCTATACTTAGAACATTATGGTACCACTTTCTTCTAAGTGGTATTTCTTCTCCCTTCTGGACCACCAGATCCTTCAGCATCCCGGTGTTCGGTTCCTGCTTATTCCTCCTTCTGACTTTGTTTTTCATTGGTCGCCAACTCTTGGGAAAAGGAGAGGTCCTCTGCGACGATTATTGATTGCTGTTTCAGGACCAGGGTTAGAGGCTGTGATAGACTGAGCGTTAACAAAAGTATTAACTAGAATGGCGATGAGGATGGCAGTTCGGGCGTCCAGGCTGCTGACTGGGTGCACACCTGTCGGGGCAGCCGGGACGGCCGTCGAGGTTGGATGGCGCACCTGCCCGGCGCGGCCGGCTGTCGAGAAGGCCTGGACTGGATGTCCCTGCGGGGAAGACGGGATAGCGATTCTCAACTTGGGCACCGCGGGCCGAGGACCCTGGATTACGCTCTCGTGGAGACGTGGGCGAGATGCCGTGGTGTGTGTCGGGGGAGGGGGGCTTCTCCCCACTGCGCCTCTGCCGGCGTGGGAGGTGGAGGTCTCGGAGCCCTCCGCCGGGCGCCTAGGGGACCGCTGGGTGGCAGGGAAGGAGATGGGAAGTCTGTCTCTCTCGGGGAGGTGGTGGTGGTGGCAAAGGCTGCTGGTTTTTAACCCCTCCTCAATCAGTCCAGGACACTCTCATCTCCCAGAAATAATTGAGGGAGATCACCTGACCTCCTCCCCACTCCCTTTCCCCACCCCACCCTGTCCCCCCAAAACCACCAACCTCTCATGTTCTGAGTGACTCCATCACCACCGGCCACCGGAACCTGCGGCCTCATTGCTCCAGCCCGCCCCCACTCGACCGTCAGACTCGCTCATCGAACTCTTTTTAATTAACCCTTTCTGTGTTCATCCCACGGAAAACTGTGTGTCCGGCAGGGGGAGAGGGAGGGGGAGGCTACGGGCAGTTGCTACCTTTCCTCCATCTCTTCCCACCACCCATGCCTCCCTACCCGCACCCCATCCCCTGCCCCACTCCCATCCCTCACCCCCTAGGGTCCGCCCCACGGGGGAGGGGGATGGAGATCCTCTAGAAACCGTTGCTGTTTGGCTTTGTCCCTTTAAAAGGTGGGTCCAGGGGCGTGGCCTCCCCCCCAGGGGAGCGCTCACTCTGGCCCCGCTCTACTTCCCTCAGCCCCCACACACTCCCCACGCCTTCATTGTAAATAGTCGCTTTTGTGCTGGGTTTGAGCCAGGGGACGTGGGGAGTCATCTTCTTTTTTCTTTTTTCCCTTTGTGTTGGCATCTTAGGCCACTGGAGGCATGGCCCGCATCCCAGTTCGATTTGGGAGAATCTTCAAGTGTCTCCCTTCACCTGCCCCTAGTGCGAAGGAGTCCAAGATATCAGCCAGTATTGCTCCTACAAGGCTGGGGCGTGTGTTCCCCCTGGCCGGGAGGCGGGAAAGGTGTGGAAGGGTGCGGTATGACCAGGTGGCTCCGTTTTCCCCATCTGTGAAATGGGTTCATCCTCCAAGCTCCTTGGGGAGCCCCCGTGAGATGATAGCGGAGTCAAAAGAATTCAATCTTCCCTTTCCTCTGTTGGAGACAGCGTAGGAACAGAATGGGGTGGGGTGGGGTGGGCTGGGGCAAGTAAGGCTGTCTTGGTGAACTGATTGCAAAATCCTTTGTAGGACCCTAAGTTAGCCTCTCCCCAGGCTTGTTCTCTCTCGGAAAATGTGGGGCGGGGGCTGGAGGATCGCTAAGATCCCTCGGTTCGCCCCAGGCCTCAGATTAAAGGTCCAAGCCCCGGCTGGCCCCTGCCTGCTACTCCAGCATTCGGCTTCCCGGAATGTGGCCATGTCTCCAGTGCCTCCATTCTACCCCTCTAACTGATTCCTTCCATCCTCTGCGACCAGCGCCGCCGCCCACTTCCTCCCCACCACCTCCGGAAGCTCCTGGCTGGGGCCCACCGCCCTCCCCCCCTTCCCGCCCCCCCATTGCCATGCCTGGGCCATGCCCACCCCACCCACCCACCCACCCCCAGTGTCCGTCGTGTGACCTAGTGCACCATGTATTAGCTTCCATGGCCCTCCCCTGCCCCCACCACACCCCCTCCCCCCACCCCTTTCTCCCTCGGCGACTTCACCTTTTTTTGCCGCGATAAACGCCATCTCAGCATCTGTGTCTAATGTTGTCTTTTTTGCTTGACATCACACACTCCTTCTTAACCCATCCCCTTCCCTCTCCCTCCTCCCTGCACCTCCGCCCTCATCCTCAACTCTCTCCCCTTTCCCCCCAGGGCTCTGGGCATTTAGGGGAGGGGGTGGGGGGCCCTGAGGACCAGGGGAGGAGAGGTGGGTGGATTGTTCCCTCTGGACTGGGTGAGCCTCCAGAGCAAATGTGACTGAGGGGGGCGAGCCCTCAGGCTTTAGTTTCCAGGGTCTCAAGGGAACCGCCACCCACATGCACACAGACAGAACCTCAGTCCCACAGACAGCCCCCAGATGCAAATGCCAGCAAGGGGCACTGGGAACACACAGCCCCAGGTAGAATCAGGACAGCCCAGGGTCAAGGTGTTCCAGTCAGATGAGATCCAGGTTTAGATCCCAGTGTGGCCACTTTAACCTTGAGACTTTGACCCCTCTGAGCCTCCATTTCCCCATCTGTAACATGGGGATTTTTCTTAAGAGATGTTATTTCTATATCACATGGTTTATGCTTGGATTCAACACATCATGCACTTTAAAAAACAAAAACAAAAACAGATTACAGAACACCTATTATGTGTAAGGCACCGTTCTAGGTGCTGGAGATAAAGCAATGAACAGAACAGACCCAAACATCTCTGCCTTCATGGAGTCAGACATTCCTTTGGAATCTGAAAATCCTTCCTTAACATAGAACCTGGCACATAGAACTAAAACAAATTCAAGGGTCACAAACTGTCAGCCAGTGGGCAGGTCTGGCAAATGCAGTAATCTGTTCATAACCCCTGAACAGAGTTTCCTGTGAATTTGTTGCCAGTGTTTAAAACATGGAAGACTTCTAGAAATATGAGTTTTGAGATCCTCTTGAGAAATCCAACATGGTGTTGTTTTCAATTGCCCACTGGCCGTCATGGACATGGGGCAGACACGGGCGGCCCCCAGGGCAGGTAGACTTGCACTGCTCATTTGTATAATGTGCTTTGCCCCTGGGTGGATTTGGGTCTGCAGCCCCTGCACAAGTGTGTAATGTGAATATCCTTACATTTCGGAGGTGTCAGTGATGTGGCTGGGCAGGTGATGTCCTGCCAACTGGAGGAAGGATGGAGTGTGTGATGGAGACAAAAGAAATCGGTAAAGGCTGTGTGGGGTGGGGCCAGATGTTCTGATTCTGGTACCAAGATACCTCTTGAATCTTCCCTCTGGTTCTCAATGTCCACATCTGGAAAACACCTTACAGAGCTGTCCTTGTGCAGAAGGATTCCATGTGTGAACCATCCTGTCAGCTCCTGATAGAGGAAATGCTCAGCACCTGGTAGTCACCAGAGACCCCTCCAGCTGAAAAATAACAACTCTAGAGAATAGAAACCAAGAGAGAGGAACAAACGGGAGGAAAAAGAGAACTGACCCTCAGCTAAAGTGTGAAAGAGCAATGGGATGAAGAACGGCAGACTTGGAGATGACTAGCCAAGGGCTTGGGAAGCGTTTGTCCATTCGTTCACTCATTCATCCAACAGGCATTTATTGAGCATCTACTCTGTTCTAGGGCCTAGGGATAGGATGACCATGACAAGTGCGTTTTTTAATTAATTTATTTATTTGTACTGGGGATTGAACCCACAGGCATTCTACCTCCTAGCTACACCCCCAGCCCTTTTTATTTTTTGTTTGGTAACAGGGTCTTGCTAGGTTGCCGAGGCTGACTTCAAATCTGTGACTCTCCAATTTCAGCCTCCTAAATACTGGGATTACAGGTGTGCACGACCACACCAGCTTAAGTGACAGTTCTTATATTTACAGCCCACAAGCCAGATCCTACCCCCAACTTTCAGTACATAGTAGCTCCTCAAAAGTCTACCATCCCCTGAACCAATGGCATCTCTGCTCCTGGCCTGTGACTCTCCAGTATTGCCTGGTATTCAGAAATATTGCCAAGCCTGGCCATCTCAGGAAGAGTAGAGAGATTTTCCAGCAGGAAGCTGGGAGCTTGGAAGGGATGTGGGTGGAGGGCAGGAGTGGGGTTTGTTTCTGTTCTGCTGTATGAATTGGGCAACTCCCATGACATCTCTGGCCCAGGGGATGAAAGGAAAGGAGATGAGGTCAAGATGAAGGTGAGTAATGGGGTATTCCTCACTCCCTCAAAGACTTCGAACTGTTCCCCTGGGAGGGGGCCAGGTGGGAAGGTGGGAACAGTTACAGAGGTGGGGGGGGCTCCAGGAGAAAAGAGATGAAGAATGAAGACAGAGAAGTTTCCTGGGAGAGAGACAGGCCCTGGAAACAGGGAGACCAAGGTGAGGGTGTGGGGGGTCTCATGTGGCTCCACTCATGACACATTGGAGCAGGTCATAAAGAGAGGTGGAAGAATAGAGATGGAGGTAAACTGAAATAGAGACAAGCACAGTTAGGAGATGGAAAAGAGACAGATGGAAGTAATTAAGATAAGGTTGCCAGACTTAGCAAATAAAAATTATGTCCACTGAATTCATTTTTTTTCCTTGTGGTACTGGGGACTGAACCCAAGGGCGTTCTACCTCTGAGCTACACTCCCAGCCCTGTTTACTTTTAATTTTGAAATAGGGTCTTGCTAAATTACTGTGTACTGGCTGGCCTCGAACCTGCCATCCTCCAGTCTCAGACTCCCAAGAACTAGGATTACAGGGGTACACTACCCAGCCCGGCTTCTCAAATGAAATTCTGCTTCCAAGCTATACCCCTAGCTCTTTTTATTTATTTTGTGTGGGGGGGAGGGGTACTGGGGATGGAACCCAGGGGCCTTCTACCTCCGGGCTACACTCGCAGCCCTATTTTATATTTTATTTGGAAACAGGGTCTCACTAAGTTTCTGAGAGCTTCACTAAGTTGGTGAGGCTGGCTTCGAACCTGAGATCCTTCTGTCTCAGACTCCCAAGTACTGGGATTACAAGCATGTGCCAGAACACCCAGCTAATTTTTTTATTTTCAAACAGGGTCTCTCTAAGTTCTTGAGACTGGCCTCCAACCTGCAATCCTCCTGCCTCAGCCTCCCAAGTAGATTACAGACATGTGCCACTATACACAGCTCAGATTTTTCTTTTTTTTTTTGAGGTACTGGGGATTGAACTCAGAGGCATTCTACCTCCGAGCTATACCCCCAGCCCTATTTTTTTATTCTTTATTTTGAAACCGAGTCTCACTAAGTTGCGGAGTGCCTCACTAGGTAGCTGAGGCTGGCCGCGAACCCGGATCCTCAGGTCTCAGCCTCCCGAATGCTGGGATTACAAGCGTGCGCCACCACGCCCGGCCAGATTTTTCTTAAAAATATAATTTTTAAAAGTATAAGTATGGCCCATGCAATAGTGGGACCATAATTATACTAAAAATACTAAGTGGCTGTTTATCTAAAATACACGTGTAACTAACTGGGTACTCTGTACTTTATCTGGCAACCCTATGTGAGAACAAAGAGAATTACAAGTGGCAAATGTAGAGGCCAGAGAAGGGGTCAGAGGACCTAGGGTATCCAGCCAGCCACCCAGAATCCTAACTCAGGCATGCCTAGCTCCTGGCCCCTAACTCTGCCACTTGGTCTTCCCTCTCTCTGCCCCTAAAGCTACCTTTCATTTGCCTCCCCCTCTTGCAGTCCCTCTACGTCCCTCTCTTAGTGCCTACCCCTGTAATTTGCCTCACACATCCAAAGTGGTAGAGTTATTGTTCCACCCCTCCAAGATGTCTGGTTCTTAAGGACAAAGCCTGTGGAAAGCCATTCAGAAACACTCTACACTTCTCAGTGAGGGCTAACCAAACATGGGGCTGGGCTGAAGGGGAAAGGACAGGTTCTGCCAGAGAATGCAACAAACAGTGTGCCACCCTGGTCATTCTGGTAAGTCAGGACTACTCCACAGTCCCCTCCCTTTTCTGCCTTCCAGAGAAGTTTAGTCTCTAAAGGGTCCTCTCAGCCAGGCACGGTGGCACATGCCTGTAATCCCAATGCTTGGGAGGTTGAGAGCAGGAGGATCACAGGTTCGAGGCCAACCTCAGCAATTTAGCAAATCCCTCAGCAATTTAGCGAGACCTTGTTTCAAAATTAAAAATAAAAAGGGCCAGAGGTGTACCTTGAAGGTAGAATACCCCAGGGTTCAATTCCCAGTACCAAAATAAAACAAAACAAAATAAATGAGGAGCTGGGTGTGCTGGTGCACGCTTGTAATCTCAGTACTTGGGAGGCTGACATAGGAAGATTACAGGTTCAAGGACTGTCTCAGCAATGTAGTGAGACCCTCAGCAACCTATTGAAACCTTGTTTCAAAGTAAATAATAATAATAATAATAATAATAATAATAATAATAATAATAATAATAATAATAAAAGGGCTGGAGGTATAGCTCAAAGGTAGAATGCCCCTGGGTTCAATCCCCAGTACCACAATAAACAAACAAACAAACATCCTCTCTACCAACATCCTGCCCCATCATTTTGGGAAGGCCTCTGTACCACTGCTTCTGGCCCCCTGCCCTAGCCTCTGCATCTCACTCTCTCTTCCTCAGTTTACCTCTTGTATTTCTCTGGGTGTTTGTCTCACCAGGCCTTCCTCTTTGCACTGTTCCCCCCACCCCGCTGCATCTCCATCCCGCTGTATCTCTGCAGGGCTCTCTCTCTCTCTCTCTCTGTCTCTTCTGGGAATGGGGTCTCTATGCCTCTCTGGGTCACTTTCGCTGTCTCGGTCCCAGCGTGCATTTCTTTCTCCCTGTCCGTGTACCCATCATGGCCCAGCGATCAGCATCCACTGCGGACAATATAAGCATATAGAGGTGCAGAACCTCTGCCTCCGGGGTACTTCCAAATCCACCTTCCCGGAGAGGGCCGCCCAGGAGAGCTGCAGGATCCACAGCCTCTAGGCCGTTCCTCTTAGCATAATTAGAAATTCAAGCTTCTCGCGGAGTTATCTAATTGGTGGAAAAACACACTCCCCCCACCACCACACGGCTTTCTGGGAAATGTAGTTTCCTTCCAGTCGCTGCAAGCACAGCAAGTTGCGCGAGGAGCGTGGAATAGTAATGAAGGGGCCTCCTCTCTCCCCATTATTGCACGCAATAGTGGAGGTCCCTCTTCGTCTCTATTTAAGTTTCTATGTGTGTGTGCTTCTCACTTTCATTCTTTCTGTGAATCTCTCTCTTTTTTTGGTACTGAAGATTGAAATATGAGCATTCTAGTTTTGAGATACATCTCCAGCCTTGGTTGGTTGGTTGGTACTGGGATTGAACCCAAAGATATTCTACCACCGAGCTGCACACTCAAGCCCTTTTTTTCTCTCTCTAGGTTGCTGAGAATCTCCCTATGTTATTGAAGCTATCCTCAAACCTGAGATCCTCCTGTCTCCGCCTCCCAAGCACTAGGATTACAGGCATGCACCACCACACCCGGCTGTGTGTGTGTGTGTGTGTCACTGGGGATCGAACCCCGGGTCATTCTGCCTCTGAGCTACACCCCCAGCTCTATTTTTATTTTTTAATTTTGAAAGAGTGTCACTAAGCTGCAGAGAGTCTAAGTTGCTGAGGCTGGCTTCAAATCTGCGATCCTCCTGTCTCAGCCTCCCAAGTACTGGGATTACAGGCGTGCACAACCGTGCCCAGGTAACACCCAACTTTTTTTATTTTGAAATAGGGTTTTGCTAAGTTGCTGAGGATTTCTATAAGTTGTTGAGGGTGGCCTCAAACCTGTGACCTGTGATCCTCTTGTCTCAGCCTCCCAGGTACTGGGTTTACAGGCATGTATCACTGCTTCTGGCTTCTTTATTTTTATTTTATTTACATTTATTTATTTATTTATTTATTTATTTATTTATTTATTTATTTATTTATTTTGGTACTGGGGATTGAACACAGAGGCATTCAACCTCCAAGCTACACCTCCAGCCCAATTGTATATCTTATTTGGAAACAGGGTCTCACTAGGTTGCTGAAAGCCTCGCTAAGTTTCAGAGGCTGGATTTGAACCTGCAATCCTCTTGTCTCAGCCTCCCAAGTACTGGGATTACAACCATGCACCACCATGCCCGGCTTATTTATTTATTTTAGTACTGGGGATTGAACCCAGAGGCATTCTACCTCCAAGCTACGCCCTCAGTACTTGGGAGGCTGAGATAGGAGAATCACAGGTTCAAGATTAGCCTCAGCAATTTAGCATGGCCCTCAGCAACTTAGTGAGACCCTGTTTCACAAAATAAAATAGGGGCTGGGTGTGGTGGCACACACTTGTAATCTCAGTACATGAAAGGTTAAGACAGGAGGATCACATGTTTGCAGCCAACCTCAGCAACAGGAGGCCCTCCACAACTAAATGAAACCCTGTTTCAAAATAAACAATAATAATTAAAAAAAAAAAAAAAAAGACTGGGGGTGTAGGTAGAATGCCCTTGGGTTCAATTCCCAGTACCACACACACACAAAATCTAATAAAATAAAATAGGAGCCGGGCGTGGTGGCGCATGCTTGTAATCCCAGCATTCGGGAGGCTGAGACCAGAGGATCCGGGTTGGAGGCCAGCCTCAGCTACCTAGTGAGGCACTCCGCAACTTAGTGAGACTCGGTTTCAAAAAATAAAGAATAAAAAATAGGGCTGGGGGTATAGCTCGGAGGTAGAATGCCCCTGAGTTCAACCCCCAGTACTGCAAAAAAAAAATAAAAAAATAAAAAATAAATAAAATAGGTCTGGGTGTATAGGTAGGAGGTAGAATGCCCATGGGTTCAGTCCCCAGTACCACAAAAAAATAAAAAATAAAAATTAAGAGAGTTGGAGTTTAGCTCAGAGGAAAAATGCCCCTGGGTTCAATCCCCAGTACCACACACCAAAACAAAAAAAATTTTTTAATTAAAATAAAAAGCTGGGGATGTAACTCAGAGATAGACTGTCCCTGAGTTCAATCCGTAGTACCAAACCAAATATACATACCACCTACTATGTGACAGACACTGTTTTAGACACTAAGGGTGTATCAGATAAGAGACAACAAAAGAGACAAGATTTTCCTATCCTGTACAGTTTATACTCTATTGAAAGAAATAAACAAGATGAATAAGTAAATTACATAGTACACTAGATGATAACATGTTAGAAGAATGAGAGCCCAGCGTGGTGGCACACACTTGTAATCCCAGTACTTGGGAGGCTGAGACCAGGGGATCTGGGTTCACAGCCAGCCTCAGCTGCTTAGTGAGGTCCTCCGCAACTTAGTGAGACCCCGTTTCAAAAAATAAGGAAGCCGGGGTGGTGGTGGTGCATGCTTGTAGTCCCAGCATTTGGGAGGCTGAGACTGGAGGATCTGGGTTCATGGTCAGCCTCAGCTGCTTAGTGAGGCCCTCCACAACTTAGTGAGACCCTGTTTCCAAATAAAGAATAAGAAAAAATAGGGCTGGGGCTGTAGCTCAGAGGTAGAATGCCCGCAGCTTCCAACCCAGTACCACAAAAAAAAAAAAAAAAAAAAAAAAAAAAAAAAAAAAAAAAAAAAAAAAAAAAAAAAAAAAAAAAAAAAAAAAAAAAAAAAAAAAAGGGAAAAAAAAAATAGGGCTGGGAGTGTAGCTCAGTGGTAGAATGCCCCTGGGTTCAATCCCCAGCACCTAAAATAAAGAAAAGAAAAATGAGGCAGAGAAGAAGGGGAAAAGAGTGCTGGGAGACAGGGTCACTGAAATTCCAAAGAAGGAAGCCAGGCACGGTGGTGCCTGCTTGTAATCCTAGCTACTCAGGAGGCTGAAGCAGAAGGATTGCAGTTCCAGGCCAGCCTCAGCAACCCGGTGAGATCCTGTCTCAAAATGAAAAATATAGAGCCAGGCGTGGTGGTGCACACTTACAATCCCAGTACTTGGGAGGCTGAGACAGGAAGATCACAGGTTCGCAGCCAGCCTCAGCAAATTAGTGAGGTCCTCTGCAACTTAGTGAGAACTTGTTTCAAAATAAAAGAATAAAATCAGGCTACAGGTGTAGCTTGGAAGTAGAATGCCCCTGGGTTCCATCTCCAGTCTCACACTCACACACACACACACACACACACACACACACACACACACAATGAAAACTATAAACTGGGCGTGGGTGTGGTGGTACATGCCTGTAATCCCAGTACTTGGGAGGCTGAGACAGGACCATCTCAGGCTCCAGGACAGCCTCAGCAAAATAGGAAGACTCTCAGCAATCTAATGAGACCATTTCAAAACAAAAACATAAACTGGGCTGGGGGTATAGCTTGAAGGTAGAATGCCCCTGGGTTCAATACCCAGTACCACACGCGCAAAGAAGGAAGGAAGGAAGGAAAGAAGGAATGGAGGGAGGAAAACAGGAAGGAAGGAAGAAAATTTTTTTAAAAAGCGGGGGGGGG
>PVLC010012737.1:0-43776 GCA_004027655.1 Graphiurus murinus
GATCAGTTTAGGGATTGACTTTGATGTTTGTGAATGTTATGTGCATTAGGGTGCCCCCCTCCCGCTGCCTTCAGTTAAGTCTCATCTTTGCTCATCTAAGGTTTCTCCTTCTTTTTCTAGAGTCCCTCTTATGACCCACTTTCTCCCTAGCTTCTGCATATTACAAAGAGCATCCAGTATTTTACTTTTTGTGACTGACTAATCTCACTTAACATAATGCTTTCCAGTTCCATCCATTTCCCTGAAAATGGCATGGTTTTGTTCTTGTTTATGGCTGAGTAAAATTCCACTATGTACATATCCCATAGTTTTGTATTTCTTTCATCTGGTAATGGACATCATGGCTGGATCCATAGTTTGGCAATTGTGAATTGTGCAGCTATAAACATGCATCGGTCTGATAGTTTGGTTTCCAATCTTTTGGGTAGATACACAGAGGTGGTATTGCTAGGATCATTCCCATTTGTCTGAGGATCCTCCATACTGTTTTCGAAAATGGTTGCACTGATCTGCAATCTAACCAACAATGTATTAGGGTTCCCACTTTTCCACATCCTTGCCAGCATTTGTTGTCATTTGTGTTTTTCATGATTGATTGCCTTCTAGTTGGGGTTAGGTGAAATCTCAGGGTAGTTTTCATTTGCGTCGCTCTGATTGCTAATAATGATTTTGAGCATTTTCTCATACATTTATTGGCCATTTGTATTTCTTCTTTTGTGAAGTGTCTATTTAGATCCTTTGCTCATTTTTTGATTGGGTTATTTGTTTTCTTAGCTGTGATTTTCTTGAGTTCTCTGTATATTCTAGATATTAGTCTTCTATTGGAGTAGTTGGCAAAAATCTTCTCCCACTCTGTGAGCTCTCTGTTGAGGTTCTTGATAGTTTCCTTTGCTGCACAGAAGCTCTTCAGTTTAATGCAACCTCATATATTGATCTTCCTTTGAGTTGCTTGTGCTTTGGGGGTCTTGTTGAGAAAGTTTTTACCTGTGCCTATGTGTTGAAGTGTTGGACCTATGCCCTCTTTAAGTAGCTGCAAGGTCTCTGGCCTGACTTCCATGTCTTTGATCCATCATGAGTTGACTTTTGTGCAGGGTGAGAAAGGAGGGTATATTTCCATTTTTCTACATATGGTTAACCAGTTTTGCTAACACCGTTTGCTGAAGAGACTATCTTTTTTCCAGTTTTTGGCTCCTTTGTCAAAAATCTTCTGTTCTGCTCCATTGGCCTATGTGTCTGGTTTTTTTTGTTGTTGTTGTTTTGTTTGTTTTGGGGTTTTTTTTTGCCAATACCATGCTGTTTTTATTACTTTGACTTTGTAGTATAGTTTGAAGTGCTAAGAACTACTTTGGCTATTCTTGGCTTTTTGTTGTTCCAAATGAATTTACACACTGATTTTTTTCTATGTCTGTGAGGAGTGACATTGGATTTAATGGGTATTGCATTGAATCTGTAGATCACTTTTGGGAGAATGGCCAATTTGATGGTATTTATTCTGCCTATCCAAGAGCATGGAAGATCTTTCCATCTTCTAGAGTCTTCTTCGATTTCTTTTTTCCAACTTTTTATAATTTTCCTTGTAGAGGTCATTTACCTCTGTGGTTAGGTTTATTCTCAAGTATCTTATTTTTCAGGGTGCTATTGTGAATGGAATTGTTTTCTGGATTTCTTTTTCAGCGGATTTATGGTTGGCATACAAGAAAGCTTCTGATTTTTTAAGATTGATTTTGTATCTAGACACTTTGCTGAATTTGTTGATCAGTTCTATAAGTTTTTTGGTTGAGTTTGTTGGGTCTTCTAAGTATCATATCATGTCATCTGCAAAAACAGATGCTTTTAGCTCTTCTTTTCCTATTTGTAAGCCTTTGATTTTCTTCTCTTGCCTTACTGCTCTGGTTAGTCTCAAGTACTATATTGAACAGAAGTGGTGTTAATGAACATTCTTTTCTTGTTCCTGTTTTTAGTGGAAACTCTTGCAGTTTTTCCTCATTTAATATGATGTTGGCTGTTGGCCTATTATTTATTTCTTTTATGATGTTAAGGTATGTTCCTTCTATTCTAATTCTCTGCAGTGCTTTTAGCATGAATGGATGTTAGATTTTGTCAAATGCTTTTTCAGCATCTTTTGAAATGATGTGATTTTTCTCTTTGATTCTGTTTATATGGTGAATTACATGGATTGTTTTCCATATGTTGAATCAGCCTTGCATCCCTGGGATGAACCAGACTTGGTCATGGTATATAATTTTCTTTATGTGGTTTTGAATGCGCATTGCTAGTATTTGTTTACCAGCTTTGGGTCTAAGTTCATTAGTGATATAGGCCTATAGTTTTCTTTTCTTGAGCTATCTTTATTTGGCTTTGGTATTAATGTGATGTTGGCTTCATAGAATATGTTTGGGAGGGTCTCATTTCTTTCTACTGGATTGATTCTTTCTTATGGTTAGGTTGACTAATGCTTTATCTATTTTGTTTATTTTTTTCAAGAAACCAACTTTTGGTTTTGTTGATTTTTCTGTATTTTTTTATTCTCTACTTCATTAATTTATGCTCTGATTTAAATAAAAAAATGTCTTCCATTTTTAAAATGTATTTTTACTATTTTTGAAATACATTGATTACATCCAACAGCCTTGTAAATAGTAAATGTGTGACTTTAAAAAAAAGTATATTTTTAAAATCTGTATCGTCTAATCATGTATCTATGGTATTTTGTGTACTTCTTAATTTTTATAGTTTTATGGAGATAATTAATATACTATATACCATCACTCATTTAAAATGTATATTTCCAATTTTTAGAATATTCATAGATTGTGCAGTCATAACCATAATCTATATTTAGGATATTTTTTTTCCTCCCAAAAGAAACTCCTTACTCATTGGCTGTCACTCCCTACTTCCTTCCAGCCATCTTCCCTCTTCTCCCAAGTCCTAAACACTATGGGGACTTTGTATCTTCATATCTTCATAGAGTTACCTACCCAGACATGTCATATAAATGGAATCCTATAATATATGGTCCTTTTTGGCTGGCTTCTTTCACTTAGAATAATCTTCTCAAGATGCATCCATACTATGGCACATTATCAGTACAAGATTTCTTTTTATGGCTACATAGGATTTTATTACACAAATATACATATTTAGTCATTTATCAGTCCTTGGGCTCCTGTGAATATTCATATGAAAGTTCTTCTGTGTACATATGCTTTTCTCTTGAATATATACAGTAGAATTGCTGTGACATGTGATAACTCTATGCTCAACATTTTGAGGAGCTATCAAAATGATTTACAATGTCATGTACCATTTTAGAGTCCCACCAGCAGTGAATGAAGGTTACAGTTTTTCATATCCTTGTGATCGCTTAGTATTGTCTTTTTTTATATAACTATCCTAGTATGTGTAAAGTTGTAACTCATTGTGGTTTTATTTTTCATTTCTGTAATGACTAATGATGTTCAGCATTTACCTTCTACAATAGTTGAGTTTTTGTCTTTTTATTTGTCAATTTTTTCTTTATTTATTTGAAAGCTGTACTATTAATTGCATAGAGATTTATATTGTTATTTAATTGTCCTGGGGTAGCTACTTTGTTGTTTTGCAGTGTCCCTTGTTTCTAATAATGCTTTTACTCTAAATTATAGTTTATTTGATATGGATAACTAAACTAGCTTTCCTTTGGTTACTGTTTGCACAATTTAATTATTTTATCCTTTCAATATTTTTGTCCTATGTTATCTTGTAATCACCATAGAGTTGAGCTTTTGTTTGTTTTTGTTTCAACAACTATATTTGAATTTATATTCTCAGCTTGCTACTTATCTTTAATAATAAGGTATTTAGTGTTTATTTTTTCTCTTTATTCTTGCCTTGTTTTGGATTAACCAGCTAGTTTATATTATTAAATTTTGGTTGCTTACAGAAGAACTCTCCTGAGTATTACTCTTTCAATGTACACATGTGGAAATTCTACCTATTTTCATATTAGTGCCTTATTTCCTTATGTGGTGATTTTGTTGTTGTTGTGATTAAACCTGATATACTTAAAATCCTCTGGGAAGGGTTTGTATGTATGTGGGGTTTTCCTTTTCCTCTTACATAAGAAGGTGGAAGAGGCTACTGTCTTAGGACCACATTCGCTACTTTTGAGGGTTAGAGCTTGTGTAGCAGTCTCACCTTAGGGAGATCTCAGGGTGAGTCTCCTAATTCTAATGATGCTATCATTTGTTCCCCAAAACAGTTCTAGTTTTCATGCTTGCTTCATTGCTTGTTTTCATAATTTACTCATTGTTTATTTTTCTTTCAATTCTTTGACATTTCCTTAACTTTTTTGTAGGTCCAGAAATACCTTTTAAAAGTAATTTTTGTTGTTATCTATTCATCAGTCAACTATATTCTCGTTGGAAGGCATATAGTTATTTAGTTGACTATTTTTCTAGGAAAGGAAATATTTCATTTTATTTGTAACAAGAGGATTAACTCATTAAAACTCATCAGTAATTTATGATTTTTGGATTCGATTTATATCAGTTGAAAACTATTAAGTATATTCTTTTAATTCTCATTGACGTGAATTTTGCTTTGGTATTAATAATATGACTGTTGCACATTTCATTACACTGGTCTTTAGTATTGCTATCTATTGATTTATTTTATTCTTTCTTTGTGCTTGTGCATGTATTTTTAGATGGGTATTTTATAGTTAGCATAGTGTTGGGTTTTACTATAACCAAATCTTTAGCTTAAAAATCTTAACCCATTATGTTTACTGGTATAATTGTTGGTATTTGTTAATTTTTTCTCATTTTACTCATTTGATGTCATCAATTTTTCATGTTTTATTTCTTTTTATTTTATTTTGTACCTTTTGCTACATGGGGCATTTTAATGTTATGTGACGTTTTGAGAGGAAAGTATCCTACTAGTAATTAAGTTTAATCTTCTCAAAAATATGATATAACTTACAATTCTTTGAGTATGAACATCAAAATTATAATAGTATCTTTTTGGCTTTCCCAATCAATGCAAGAAATTTAAGGGGTTGAGCCTATAAATACTTCCAAATTCTAGTCCTGTTTGATCCCAGAGATACAACTCATTGACTTTTTATTCACTGTCCTATTGTATTATTTTTTCAGAAATGTGCCCCCTCTTTGGGATCTGATTTGTACTTATTTATAAACTGATAGTAGAGGTAAATATAAATATTTTCAAGGCAAAGTGTTTTGATACTCTGACATTTTATATATTATACTGGTCAGCCCAGTGCAGTCAGTCCATTTGGGAATGTCACAGCCAAATAAAGACATTTCTGCCTCCTTACTTTTTTCTTGTCATAGACACATATATCAAAGTCAAGTTCCTATAACAATGGTTTTCAATCTTGGCTTCATATCACAGTTTCCTACTGAGCTTTGTAAAATCCCAGTGGCCACACTGTACTGTATACTAATTAAATAACAATATCTGGAGACAGAACCCAGGCACATATTTTTCATAGAGATCCAATATGAATTTATTTCAATAGGAACCCAAGGTTGAAAACTACTGGTCTAGTACAAAAGCCATCAAACTACTATCTGCAGACCAATATCTGGCCCAGCAACTAAATATGAAAATAAAATTTTATTGGAAAATAGCCATGTTCATTTATGTAAACTATGGCTGCCTTCATACTGCAATGGAAGAGTTGAATAATTGTGAAAGAGTGATCTGGTCCACAAAACCTAAAATATATACTCTTTGTAGGAAATATTCCCCAACCCACTCTAGAGAGACTCATTGAGGTTTTCATTATATCCTGACAGCATTATTGTTAGCTTGGTATCTTCTAAGGAATTGTAAGACTAATGGTATTGCCTCCATCTTAGAAGAATACTACTGAGCCACGGTGGTGGTGAACACTTGTAATCCCAGTACTTGGAGGCTGAGACAGGAGGTTCCAGGTTTGCGGCCTGCCTCAGCTACTTAGTAAGCCCCTCTGCAACTAAGTGAGACCCTGTTTCAAAATAAAGAATAAAAAATAGGACTAGGGGCATAGCCCAGAGGTAGAATGCCCCTGGGTTCAATCCCCAGTACCGCAAAAAAAAAAAAAAAAAGAAAGAAAAAAAGAACACTACTGATTCTTCTACTTGGAAAAATTATCTTTAAAATAATTAGCAACCAAGGATATGCAAAACATACTTCTTCTGATTTTTAATATACTTTTATTGGTGCATTATAGTCTCAAATCATAATGAGGGTCAGAATGATAGGAACATACATGCACATAGCACTTAATGAGCTTCTCCTTGGCTCCTCCCCACTCCCTTCCCTTCCCCATACATAGTACGTGATATAAAATTGGCATAGATAATTTCACATATATACGTATTGTCAGTGGAAGTGTTTACTTCATAATTCTCCTCTACCACCACCTTCCCTTAGGACTTCTTCATTGCTCCACTGAGGTTTCTCCTCCTCTATCTAAAGTCCCTCTATGTCCTGATTACTCCCTAGCTTCCACATATGAGAGAAAACATATGACCCTTACTTTCTCTGACTAATTTCACTTAACATAATGTTCTCAAGGTCCATCCATTTTCCTGTAAATGATGTAATTTTGTTCTTTATTGCTGAGTAGAATTCCACTGTGTGTGTATCCCATGATTTTGTAAATCCATTCATCTGTTGATGGATACCTAGGCTGATTCCATGTTTTGGCCATTGTGAATTTTGCTGCTATAAACATGGATATGCATGTATCACTATAATATTCTAATTTCAGTTCCTTTGCAAAGATACCCAGGCGTCATATTGCTGGATCATAGTATAGGTTCATTATTAGATTTCTGAGGAACCCCCACACTGATCTCCATAGTGGATGCACTAATTGGCAATCCCACCAGCAGGGTTTACAGTTCCTATTTCCACACATCCTCACCAGCATTTATTGTCTTTGACTTTTCAAAGATGGCCGTTCTCATTAGGATTATCTGGAATCTCAAAGTAGTTTTGATTTGCATATCCTTGGTTGCTAATTATATTAAACATTTTTTCATGTGTTTATCTTCTGATTTGAATCAGAAGAATTTGGATCTTTATCTGTTTGTTGGTATATATGTCAGTCCTTAAGATTCTTTACTTTTTCTAATTAATTTCCCCCACATTTTCTGGTCCCTTAAGTTTGAACCCGAATCATTGCTTTACTTTAAAAAAGAAATTTGACATTTGCATTTGATAGTCTTATTTACAAAATTTCTTTGACATTGTTACACATATGACTGGATTTTGTTGATTGCCACTAATTAGCTTAAGTCACAACTTCCTTATTTTGGTCCTTTTATTTTCTTTTTAATTCGTTTAGGTAAAATATATCTTCAGTACCTATCCCAAGAATTACATATATATATTTCAGAAATATTTTCCTGATTCCAGATTATTTTCCTTTTGCGTTAACATATGAACACTAACTTGTTTAGGGATTATTTGAGTTTTTCCCTTTTGTAAATAACTTTCCTCTTTCCTCCTTGCTTTGTGCATGATTTTTTTTGCTAAAAATTCGATATTTTCTATAGATATACCTCTTTCCCCCCTTGCTGGAATATAGCAAATGATTTCAGTTTGATTCAACAACTTCTGACACTCCCACCACCATAATAAGGCACCTTTTCTGTTTTCCAGTTTTGCTCATTGGATTCATTTCTTATATGACTTGTCCATGATCTAAGAGCTCTTTTATAGATGAGTCTGAAAAACCTATCCAAGCAATAGTGAATAGTGAGGAAACCTCCTCACTGCAGCACATGCTTTGGAAGATTAGCAGCACCACCTGCAAGAGTATATAAATCAGCAATGCATTCTTCCCTGAAACATTTACAAGTCTTACCCATTACAAACTTTGTAGTGTTGTTTTTTGTTTAATTTTTTATATTCCTTTAACTTTCATATACTTCTACCTTTTGTGTTTAACTAGAGGATTCTTATTCTCCTTTTGTTCATCTACTTGTGAAACATTACATTTTCATAGCCATGTCTGAATATTCAAATCTCCTGGGGAACCTTTGAAAAAGCTGTTATTAAATGCAGCCCATTCCCAGATAGTCTGATTTGGTTGTTCTGGGGCAGGTCATAGTAACAGTCTTTGTTAAAAGTTTGTCAAGTGATTGGTTCTAAGAAGCAGCTAAGATTGAGGACTAGTGTCTGATTATTGTAATAATCTCCTATGGTACTGGTACCTGGCTGAGGGCTCTTTTGTTCAATTTGGAGAGAAATAAAAATTAGGCAAAGTGCAGCTTCCATAGTGTTAGCAGCTCTGAGCTCTGAATGCCAGCAGCTTTCAGATCTTAATGTTAGCAGTCCCAAGCTTTGAGGTGCAAGTCACTCGTAGCTCCCAGTTTTAGCAGCTTTCCTTGCTGCTCTCTTTGCAGCTGGAGCCAGCAGCTACTGACACCTCTCTAGAACTCTCCATTGCTCTCTGGCTGCTAGCCACTTTTAGCACAGCAGCCTCAGTGTTACCAGCAATTAGTGTAGCCATCTTAGCCTGCTCTACTCTAGTTACAAATCATAAATAGGCAAAATAAAACCATCCTAAAGAGGCTGCAGCATAAGGAGAAATAATACACATACTTATCCAATAAGGACAAGGCTGCTTGTATAAAAACAGAAGGTGGACTCATACCTGTGTGGTGACTTGCCAGCTAACAACAGATTTTCTGCCTATCATGGGCAAGAGAAAGGTTCCTCATGCAGCAGAGTGGGACATCTGAAACTGCTGTAGAGGGTTGGGGTCATCCAGTGAGTCATCCAGAGTTATCTGGGATGAACCCATGGCTAAAGCTTACCACAATCAAAGCAGAAGTGTCCCAAAGCACTTGTGGGGCATTGACTGTAGCTACAGCCAGCCAGGAGGCTTTGGGGGCAGCTGAGGGTACCAAAGATGAAAGAAAAAACAATAAAAAATGCCTCTCTGGGAGTGTCAGGCCCTTCTCTTCTGTCTCAATACCTCTTAGAGTTTTTGATATATGCCTAACAGAAAAGAATCATCCCCATTCTATTCGTCTTTTGGGGGTATTTCTTTTTCTCTAATTCTTGTAACAAAATTGGCATTCTAGAAAGGCATTGCTGTTATCTGGACCTTTGTAGCTTGTGGCACATTGCTATTTATGTACCTTAGCTGACTGAGCACTTCTTTGTTTCATTAAAATTGATAACTTAATCTTCAGGAAAGAGTGCTTGATTCAAAGTCAAAATGTATAATTTTGCTGCCAGATTTTGGCACTTGAGACCTACAAAATGTCACCTTGCAACTAGAAAATTCACTTAACCCAGTTTTTATAGCCTCCATTTTTATAGCTTCCATTTTCTCATTAGTAAAACAAAAGTTTTAGCAATTATCCTACTAAACATTTACCATTAAAATGGAAATGTGTGTATCTGTGTGTGTGTGTGTGTGTGTGTGTGTGTGTGTGTGTGAAAGTTTTTTAATTAATTTTATAATGATTTGTATTTGGGGTGTCCCCAGTCCCCAGGGAAACAGGGTTGAAATGTTGGAAGCAGGGCTTGGTTGTAATCTCAGTAGTAGATAAGTCCATAAATCTAGGTGGTGGGCCCAGGACTCTAGGATATGGCTGGAGAAGGTAGATCCCTGGGGCTTTGGCTTTGGTCTTGGAGATTATATATGGTTCCTCCTCCCCTTGCCTTCTCTCTCTCTTGCTTCCGGCCTCTATGATGTGTAAGCAAACCTTGTGCTCTCCCTCTCTCTGCTTTCTGCCACCTCCATGCCCTGAGGTCCATCTGCAGTCCCCGGCCTCACATGGACTGAAACCTAAATCTCCAAAGAAGACTGTGAGCAAATAAATCTTTCCTCTAAATTATGTGGGTCATGTCTTTGGATTATAGCTGTGAAAAGACTGACTAATACAAATATATTACATTCATTATCACTACTGTTACATAGGTAAAGGGACAGTTATGATCAAGTTTGATATGCTGAAATATATGGGAACAAGTGAAATTTGGTTAAGATTTTTCTTGTATCCTTCATTTGCTGTTTCACTTTCCTGTTTGACAAATAAATATATATTAGGTATCCTTTTAACTGTGCTATAATGCAAATTTAGTATACCTCTTTTTCTTTTTTCTATGTTTAGAAATCATAGAGTTTTCCCATGTAAACAAACAGAATATAATGTTGGGTATGGTGGTACATGCTTGTGATCCCAGTCCTTAGAAGGCTGAGACAGGAGGATCTCAGGTTTGCAGCCAGCCTCAGCAACCTTGTGAGGCCCTCTGCAATTTAGCGATATTCTGTTTCAAAATAAAAAATCCTCAGAGGTAGAATGCCCCTGAGTTCAATATTGAGCAATACATACATACATACATACATACATACATACATAAATATGTCAAAAAGTAAAGCTGATAGTTTTCAGTGGAACTGAAACTAAGAGATATTCTTTTCTTTTTTTGACAAATTTATAATAAGCCAGTGTCACTTTTTGGATTCTTATCCTGCATGTGTTAATCTCACATTTTTATTTGCTTTATTAAAGATTTTCAAACCAACTATTGCTTTGAATTTTAGGAAACTTGAAACAGTACTACAAGTTCTAAATGATATTTTTAACTGACCTTAAAATGTTTAACTTGAAAAATACAGGAGAGACTTCATGGTTGATATTGATGGCTTACACTAATGACTTACACTAATTATTTTAGGAGGAAGTGTTTGTATCAAACAGTTAAAAACATAATTATAATAGTTATTTCACAAAGCCCAAGTTTATAAGATTTTCAGGACAGATGCTACAAATAGTTTTAGATAGTAATTCAATTGGCTATCACTGATTTTTATCTCATTTTACTTTTTGGCTACAGGATAAAGAAAAGATCTTATCAGAATGTGTTTCTCACCTGCCTTGGGCTGGAGTAATTAGACATAAGCAAATTTAATGGAATCTGTGTGCTCTGAAGCCATTCATCTGTGCTTCTATAATTGCATCTTTTTGAAGTATGAAGGTTGTTTAACATATCAGGTGACAAAGCAAGTAAAAATATAAGTTATCTATTTGTTATTTAACTAAATAACTATAGGTGCTTTGTAAACTATGTAGCAATGAATACATTAACAAATAATAAACTCCAGTCAGGAGAACTGAATGCCCCTGATATGATACAATTATTAGATCTGTGTCCTGCATGCATTAGCATTACCATAACTTCAGTCCACTTCTACCCTTTTATCCCCCCTCATTCTATTCCCCCCACCCACCCCCCAATGGAAAAGTTCAAGGTTTACTTAAGAACATGTATTTGAACAGGTAAATAGAATTTTTTGATAATTTCTTTTTCAATTTATTCTATACAAATTAACAAGGTTAACTTGCTCCAAGACTCAGATCTACATTAACAAATTAATCTTTTACAACTAGGCATCTTGGCACCTGCCTATAATCCCAGTACTTGGGAGACTGAGAGAGGAAAACAGCAGGTTCAAGGCCAGCCTCAGCAATTTAGCAAGACTCTTAGAAACCTAGTGAGACTCTGTTTCAAAAAAAAAATTAATAGGGCTAAGGGTATAGCTTGGAAGTGGAATGCCTCTGGATTCAATCAAAATAAATAATAATACAAAATAAATACCAAAAAAATAGTAATAATAATCTTTTACTTTTTTTCCCCCTTACAAACTAGAATTGACTTTTCTTTCTATAGTGTCTAGCTCCTGTTAAGTCACTGTTTTGGTTTTGCAATTCTAACTCATTAAAATTACACACCAATGTAACAAAATAAAACAGTATTTCCTAAGTATTATTCATATTAGAGATAGAAATCCTTTCAAATTGAATTTTATTGATATTTATAGTGTCACTTGATTTATTCACATTTTCTCAGAGATATATCTCTTGTGTAATTGCACCACATTTTATGTGTACATAAATACATGTATGCAAGGAATGTAAGATAAAACTAATTATTTAACTCAGTTAAACAAATGAACCTAATATGAAGTTGGCAATAGGTCAGTATAAACATGTAGGAAGGTTTGTATTGATCTATGACATTATTTCTTTATCCAACCCTTTTAACTCTTTACCAGTTACTTAAATGAGAACTTTAGTGGCATGCTAACTAAATTTGAAGGTGATATAGAGGTTGATGTGATCACTAATAACTTTGAATAACAGAATTAGAATTCAGATTCATATTCACTGACTGAAACCAGGGACTATGCTTGTCTAGGTAAAATGTCATGGGCATATATGTAAAGAATTATGAATGTCAATCTCTAAAACCAATTTCACAATAAAGGATGAGAGAGAAATCATTAGACACTAGCATTTGAGAAAAAAGTCTTAGATGTTTTATACATTGTGCCTAATGATGTGTCAGTGGTACTTTGTGGCTGCCAAGTAGGTCTGAGGGATTGCATTGGCAAGTTAACATGGAATATTGTTTGATTGCAGGCATTTTTTTTTTAATGAGGGTAACAGCTCTAGTAGTATAAGAAAAAGGCAGTAAAAAAAAAAGAAATTAAATCTCAAGTCTATGCAGAAGATATTCATTGGAAAAGCCCTGAAAACAAAAATGGCAATGTATTAGGAACAGATCTCTAGAAAGTGTTAAAATAAAAAGTTAAAGTTTCTTTTTTATGTTTTTCTAAACTTTCTACAATGAACACAAATTGTTTTTTAAGTCATGGGGAAAGATTGCATTAAAATAGGACAGGGATACAGCTGCAGGTGCCTGAGTGGAGGGTGACCAGAGCAATGACAGGACAAGCAGTGGTACCATGAGAACCATTGAAAGAAGCTAGATATTTAGCCTGAAATGAAGGAAGGCAGCAGGTTACTAGACCAAAGAGAATGGGAATTTTTGAAAAACAAATAGTGTTCTTGTGGTTTCAGAGAACAATTATAGGAGTAAGAAGTTAAATAGTGAAACAAGTCTTAATTTGGTATGGGAACTTTCTAACAAGCATTGGTTCTCGTATATGGCAAAGAAAGGTGCTCCAGGCCCTTCTGTGGATTTCTTCAAGCTTTGCTGCATGGTCCTTGCTCTTGCCCTATACAACAATGCTTCTTCATGATGATATAGAAGAAATAATTGTAGGTTGTAGACTAAGTTTGGTTATTGGAGAGAAATTCCATCCTTCTCTGACAGCTTTTAGTTCCACTCTTTAATTATGAAGATTTTCTTCCATTGGATAATTTCAAAGCAGTATACCATTGGCTATGAAGGCAGTTCTACATAAGAATTTTTGGAAACAATTTTTAATTTTATCAAAGTCAAATACATACTATTGAATAAACATATTGTCAAAAAGTGACCACAGCAAAGAGATAGCCCTCATTTAACTATATAAATATCAGTCTCCTAACATTATAATTTGATACTTACACAGAACATGCTAATGATAAATGTAAACTCAATTGCAGTTTTCAGATTGCATTTCATGAATAAAATTTTTTTATTATGCTTATTTTGTCAGTGCCTATTGGGCTATTTGTTTCCTTTTGTGATTTGGAGCTCATCTTCCTTCCCTACTATTCTTCTGCCTCTTTCCTATAGTGATTTTTATCCAATTGAAAGATAAAGATATATATAGAGATATAGAGATAGATATATAATGTCTATTTTAGATATATATGTGTATGTATATATATATATACAGTTATACAGTGTGTGTGTGTGTGTGTATGTGTGTGTGTGTGTGTGTGTGTGTGTGTAGTCTGGAAGTGGTAACCCAATATTAGAGAAGAAGAGAGAAATTGTCTGAAACTTTGTTTTCATTACTTAGCAAGTTTTACAATTAATGACAGAAGTTTCTCTTGTGGCTTCTCCCCAACAACTGTGCTAATTTATTTTCCCCCACAGTCTCATGTGACCTTGTTAAAAGCTTCATGTAATTCCCAAATAAATTACATTTACTGGTTTACTTCTATCTGGTATTTTATTGACATTTCCAGATAAGTTTAATAGGATGGAGAGAAACAGTGTTCTCTTTATAGACTCAGTGGGCGATTTGACCTCAGCAGGTTAACCTTATCCTGATGTTAAAGGAAGTAATTCTTAATTAGACTCCATCAGTTTTTCCATTATCAACAAGAGATCCCCTGGTCAGTAATTCTATAAATCTTAATTTTACTGTTTTTCCTTCCCGAATAAAAGCTTTATATTAGCAAAATAGCAATATTTAACAGTTGCAGGTTTTCAGATCCATGTATATCCTCATCTGTAGCTCAGCCATTTCACACTTTACTTCCTTCAGAAACTCTCAGTTGAATACCATCTGGCCATAGTGATTTATTACTGTAGACTTTCTCAAGTTGCTCTGTTATTTTCTCCTAGGAGACTGCGCTTTGCACTGCTCCACTGATTTTTCTCAGAAAGTGCCCTTGGAATAGTCGTTTCCCTAATAACCTGTACAGCAAAGGTCAATGCAAAGTAAAACTGAATTAACCTTCCCTGATACTTCTCATCCTCTTACTTGCTGTTCTCCTTACTTAAGGAGAAGCTCAATAATTCAAACATTCATATTGTCTTTTTTTTTTTTTTTGCGATACTGGGGATTGAACTCAGGGGCATTCTACCTCCAAGCTATACCCCCAGCCCTATTTTTTTTTTTTAATTCTTTATTTTGAAACAGGGTCTCACTAAGTTGCAGAGTGCCTCACTAGGTAGCTGAGGCTGGCCGCGAACCTAGATCCTCCGGTCTCAGCCTCCCAAATGCTGAGATTACAAGCGTGCGCCACCACGCCCTGCTTCATATTGTTTTTTTAGTTCTCATGTCACTTTCATTTTGTTTTTGTTTTTTTTTTTTAGATTCTTACTTTCCTGATAGTACATTTATGGTAATTTTAAAAAATGTATTATAAGATGTTTTAGATACTTTCAACATAGTCACAAATGCCTCTATGGAATTTTTCCAGGTTTTAACTATATATAGATTTCAGATAATGTCATAGTGTATATATTTCTCACAGCTAGTGTCCTTATCTGTCTTCTAAGCAGCCTATATGGTTTTTAGTCTCTACATCCCTCTTGAAAGACTGCTAACCTGATATTTCTTCCAGTTTTCAACATGTACTTTTTAAAGTCTCATCCTTGGGTTAGCATTAAGGGATGCCTATACTAATTATAACATACTCTTTAATTGTGCAGCCTTCTCAATTGCTGAATTCCACTCCTACGCATATTCACCATAGTAATTCCTATATGCTATGTTAATCTGATTCCTCTTTTATAACTGCCCAAATAAGCCAAGATAAGCCATGTTAATTATTGCTTCTACACATTGTGCTCTTCTGTCATTCATTTGGATAATAATAGACATAATTAAAATCATTCATTGTAATAGCCTTCCTAGACAGAAATGCTGAACAGTAAAGGTTAAAAGCAATTTACGTTATTCTTTCATATTCTATAGTTAACATAATTTTTTACACCTGAACTTTGTTCAAATAACTATTTTGTTAAAAAAGATTACTTAATATGCTTTCAAGTTTAGTTAATTTTGATTTAAATATATTCTATCTTTATTCAGAGTAATTTAGCACATCATTTTTAAACTTAAAACTGAAGTATTGAAACATCAAAAGTTGACTGACTTAAAATTTCCAAAATTTGTTGTAAATTACTTGCCATCTTCTTTTTAAGAAACAAAATTAAGGACTAATATCAAATTCTGAGTTTGTGTGATATACTCTTTCCTTTAGTTTTAAATAAAAATACAAGTCACACAACCACCCATCTCTGAGTAGAGTTCTATTTGCTAAGTTTGTAAAGAGGGTTAGCAGATTTAATGATAGTGGAAAGAAATGCTATTTTCATTTTATTGAAGCACATTGTTTATTTCACAAGGTAGGGCAAGATTTTTTAAAAGTAAGTTAGACCTGTAGCTGTTTGGTGTTGATATGAATATGTTCCTTCAGCTTTTTAATAGATTGTGATTCTATCCATCCCAAAGGCATTTTGTACATATATATGTATCCATATATAAAACATATATGGATAAGTATATTGTATATTGCATATGTATGTATATACACTTATATATGTATATAGGTATATTTATATACATATGTATAAAACCTTCAAGAAATATGTAATTAAAATCATTATAATTCTAGAATCTGACTTTCTGCTTTCATCTCAACTAATAGCTCTAATTCTTCCTAAAATTAGAAATACATCAATATTCAAAGTTAAATAAGAGCCGGGCGTGGTGGCGCACACTTGTAATCCCAGCATTCGGGAGGCTGAGACTGGAGGATCAGGGTTCGCTGCCAGCCTCAGCTACCTAGTGAGGCACTCCGCAACTTAGTGAGACCTGGTTTCAAAATAAAGAATAAAAAAAAAAAATAGGTCTGGGAGTATAGCACGGAGGTAGAATGCCCCTGAGTTTAATCCCCAGTACAGCAAAAAACAAAAACAAACAAAGTTAAATAAGAATGAATCCTATTATAATGCATGTTGTTATGCAAGTTAACCTCTGTAGTAACAAATATGATGTGTCAGGCCGCTTGCACTAAAATAACTTTTATAATGTATAACTATTAGTTGAAAACTACTTCTAAAAGGTGGATCAACAAGTTTTTTTCTGTTTGTCTATGTATCAGATTGTTTAATGACTATACTATTGAAGCAGATGTTTATGTTTAACACCATAATGCAGATAATATTTGTTGACATGATGATTAAATGAGATGTCCTACCTTACCTGAGAACCCAACATTTATGTATTAAAACTGTTAGGAGAAAAGAAGTATTATCACATTTATAGTGCTTATCCTCTAATGAATTATCTTGTATTGGTTACTGTCTCAAATATATGTAGGTAAATTTGTGTGACTGTACATAAATCACAGTCAAAATAAACTTGCATAAGAACTAAGTAAGGTATTGCATCTCACAGTGCCAAGTCTGAAGTGAGCTATAATCAGTTTTCTCTATAGAATTTCATGTTCTTCTTTTTGTAGCAAGCTATTGTTGCCACTGCAGTAGTCATAGGACAGCCTTGACTTTGAATTTGATTCCATGTTTATGCAAGCAGAATTTATTTCAAATCCTGGGTATTTGAATAGCATTCTTTTCTACTTTTTCAATCCTGGTATTTTTTTCCCTTTATTCCATATTATTTTCAGTGGTATATGGAATGGGGAGGGAAAGAAAAGGAAATAATTAAATGCCAGTGCTCCTATATCCATCTCGCCTGCAAGTATGATTAAAGAATTTTAAATAGATAATTATGAGATCACAGTACAAGGCTAAGGTACCCACTCTCACCACTTCTATTTAGCATAGTACTCAAAGTCCTAGTCAGAGCAGTTTAGCAAGAAAGGAAATAAAAAGTATCCAAATTATAAAGGATGAAGAATAAATATCTACAAGAAAAAAGGACAAAAAAGGGATCTCAGAAGAATGAGGAGAACAGTAGAATAGTGGAAGAAAATTGGGGTAGGCAGTTAGAGAGGGAAAAAAGGAGTACTAAGGAAGAAAGCAGTTCAAATAATCTTATGTCCATATATCCATATATGAGGGTATCACTGCCAGTCTCACTAACATGTATGGGGAGGGTGGAGAAAGGAATGTGGTGGTATGCAGAGGAAAATACACCAAATGATGCCTGCATGTATGAATGCATCACTTTGAATCTCACTACAATATAATCATATGTATAATCATAATATACCAATAAAAGCATATACAAAAGAAAATGACATGATCAAAATATATAGAAAATTCTTAAGACTTTAACAAAAAACAAGGACTAACAAATTCAGTAAAGTTCAGAATACAAAACCAACACATTAAAAATCAATTGTATTTCTGTACACAAAAAATGAACTCTCAGCAAAGAATATCAAGAAAATAGTTCCATTTCTAATAGTAACAATAAGAATTAAAAGCTCAGGAATAGTACTAGCCAAAAAGGTGAAATATTTATACAGAAAATGGTAAAACATTGATGAAGAGATGTAAGAGAGACAAAATATGGAAAGATATCCCATGTTCAATGAATTAGAAGAATTACTATTGTTAAAGTGGTCATACAACCCAAAGTAATGTATCGATTCTTACTGAATCCTTATTGACAGTTTTTATGGAAATAGAAAAAAAGTCTTAATATTAAAATGGACCCACAAAAAATTGTCAGTAGTCATATCAATCTTGAACAAGAATCAAGCTGGAGACATTATACTTAGTGATTTCCAAATATATTACAGAGCTATCATAATACAAACAGTATGATACTAGCATAAAAACAGACATATAAACCAATGGAACATAATACAGAGCCCAGAAGTAAATCCATGCCTCTGGGCTCATCTTATCTCCCACAAGAGTGCCAAGAACACACAATACAGACTGGGTAATCTTTTCAATAAATGGTGCTGGTGAAACTGGGTATCCACATACAAAAATCAAGCCCTTATCTAACACTATAAATTAAAATCAACTCAAAATGGATGAAAGACTTAAATGTAAAACCTGAAAATATAAAGCTACTTGCAGAAAACAGAAAAGGCTTTTCATTTTTCGTCTGGGCAGTGATTTTTTGGATGTGACATCAAAAGCACAGGCAAAAATAGACATATGGGATTGTATCAAAATAAAAAGCTTCTACACTGCAAAGAAAACAACAGAGCGAAAAGGCAACCAAATAGTGGGAACCAATATTTGCAAACCATATACCTAATAATGGTTTAATATCCAAAACATATGAAGAACTCCTGTAACTCAATTCCAAAATTCAAAAAACCAGATTAAAAACTGGGCAAACAATTTGAATAGACTTCTTTTTTTCAGGGAAAATGCACAAATGATCAACAGATATAAGAAAAGATGCTCAGCTTCACCAATCATCATGAAAATGGAAATAAAAACCACAGTGATATGTTAGCTCACACCTAAAAGATTTAGCTGTTATCAGAAAAATGAATTATAAATGTTGGAGAAAAAGGTGCCTTTGTATACTGTTGGGTGGTATATAAATTGGTACAGCCATTATGGAAAATAATATGTAGCTCTTCAAAAATTTAAAAATAGTACTACACTTATGACCCAACAATCCCATTTTGGGGCACGTATCCAGAGGAAGCGAAATCAGTATCTTGAAGAGAAACCTGCGCTCCCATGTTCATTTCATTATTTTTTACAACAGCCAAGAAAAGGAAATAGCCTAAATGTCCATTGTTGAATGAATAGATAAAGGAAATATGGCATATCTGTATAATGAAATATTATTTCTTTAAAGAAGTAGTAAACCATTCCATTTGCACCAACATCCATGAACCTTGAGTACTGTATGCTAAGTAAGCTGATCCAGAGAAGACAAATACTGCATGATCTCATTTATACATGAAATCTGAAAATGTCAAATTATAGAAATAGAGAATAGAATGATGGTTACTGGAGGATGAAAGAGTGGGAATTGGGGAACAAAGCTTCAATTATGCAAGATAACATTTTTGGAGATGTAATTACAACAATATGACTAGAGTTAACAATATTATATTACACACTTGAAATTTTCCTGTATAAAACATAGATTTTAAAAATGTTTAACATCTAATTTCTGTTTTATTTTTTCAGTTTATTATTTTATTAGTGCATTGCATTTTACAATATAATGAGGTTCAATATAGTAAGAACATGCATGTGCACAGCTCTTAATGTATTTCCCTCCACATCCTCTCTTCACTCCCTATAAGTATTAATGAAATTGGTGGCAATACCTTTACTTACTGCCATTGTATTACTTGAACTATTGCCTTCTTCAGTTGTCCTTCCACCTGTCTCTGATTCCCTACCCCAATCCCCTTCTACTACTCTACAGGTCTCTCTCCACATTACTTAAGATTTTAATTATTATTATTTTTTTATTATTTATTTATTTATTTATTTATTTATTTATTTTGCAGTACTGGGGACTGAACCCAGGGGCATTCTACCTCTGAGTATACCCCCAGCCCTATTTTTTTTGTGTGTGTGTGTGTGGTACTGGGAATTGAACTAAGGGACATTTTACCATTTTACCTCCAAGCTACACCCCCAGCCCTATTTTTTATTCTTTTATTTTTTTGAAACAGGGTCTCACTACGTTGCGGAGCGCCTCACTAGGTAGCTGAGGCTGGATGCGAACCCGGATCCTCCGGTCTCAGCCTCCCAGATGCTGGGATTATAAGCGTGCACCACCACGCCCAGCTTATTTTATTTTTAATTGATACATAATGCTTGGTAACTGTGTAAGGTGATAGATATGTTAATTGGTTTGAATATGGTGAATATTTCAGGATGTATACACATATCAAATTATGCAGGCTCGAGACCAGCTTCAGCAACTTAGTGAGACTTTCAACAACCTAGGGAGACCCATTTATAGGCTAAGGACAGATAAAAATTATATTTATAAACAAGATTTTAAAATGGAATCTACTTGTTCCGGGTAGAGACAGGAAGAGATTATCAAGAGTGTATGTGTATATATATTTTAGTTTCAAAGCTACATAAGATACTCAGTTCCTGTCTACAATGAATTGATCAAGAATTATAGGCAGGCTAGAAATTGCTTCTCAAAATGATTATACCTTTTCTAATATTACCTACTGATTTTTCAGTAAAAGTATAAAAGTTGAGATGAAAGCACTGTTCATTTTACTTGACTCAGTTAAAAATAGCATTATCAAACATTTGGTGATGTTTCTGTGTTCATATATTGAACTGTCATGAAGAAATATACCTCTACTTGCTTTCAATACAGTAGATAATAAATTGATATAATCCAGTTGAGAAGTTGAAAAATGCATTGAAAATAATGGGGCATAACAGTGTAGGGTTAACATTTATTCATAGATGATGCAATTAAATAAAACAAGCATTAACTTCAAGGTCAGTCAGTAAAGTAATAAAATAGAATATTTTAATTGAATTGTAATTGCTTCCCATTGATACATGTGAGTAAAGTAAAATACATGTCAGCTCTGCAAATTACGGTTCTTCCTCCTAATTAGTTTCTTAATTCTGCATAGAGTTATCCAGTGCCTAGGTCTTGTTGTGGGTTTATTCATCCACCCAGCTTCCATCAGAGAATGTCTATAGACATGATTAAATGGTTAGATGTCAAGATTACAGTAACTCTTTTTTGTACTTTGGAGAAATTCTTGTTAGTAATTTAAAGAAGGTATTCATATATTTGAATTAAAATATACTCTAAATAATACAGCACCTTGAATGGCATCATCTTTATTAATATTGGTATTCCCCATACTGATATTTATATCATTAATAACTGTAACCATCTTAATAATTATAACAGTTTTCATAGGAGAGATAGATGCATCAAGATTCACATGAATCTCATTGACCAGTTTACGAAGTAAATTGAACGGACTAAGGTTTTGAGGAATTATATTTTGCATCCATCCATGACCCAGGCTTCACTAGATAATAGACAACTAAATGGAATGAGTCTAAAAAAGCAACATCTCTTTTAAGGACTAGGATAAATTGAGGCTGTTAGATAAAGTTGAATTTAGGCTTTTGTAACCCCTTAAAGGGTTTTGATATTATGCAGTTTTAAAATGGGAATGACAATATTGTAGACATTAAAAGAAAGATTTTTCAAATTATACTGAAATTGTATTTGGAGCTAGATACTAGGGTTCATTTGAAGAATAAGAAGGTTGCGGAAACAAGGGAGAAAATGGGTCATAGGAGGGACTCCAGAAGAAGAAGGAAAACCTTAGATGAGCAAAGAAGGTAACTTAAAAAAAAAAAAAAGAAGGTAACTTAACTGAAGATGATGGGGGGGGGACACCCTAATGCACATGATGTATATTCACAAACATATCAATCACTAAGCTGAACATGAGATGGAGGGAAGGGGGAGGGAATGGGGCGGGAATAGAAGAAAGATTAACTGTCCATGTATGCCTCTACCAGCTTGTACCTCACAAAGATCTATAATTACAATACACCAATAAAAAATAACAATAAAAAATAAGATAGAACTGGGATGTAGTTCAGAGATAAAAACACCCCTGGGTTCAATCCCCTGCTACACACACACACACACACACACACACACACACACACAGAGTCAGTTGGAGCTAAAATACATATCTATGTTGCAGATAAACTGTGCCAGATACAGATTTTAATGGCAAAGAGAAATTGAAACCATTTCTAATTCCCCTGGGAATAGTCCTAGGCCCTTATTCATATGCACAAATAAAAGAAAACACCTTTGCCAGGCCTGGTGGTGCATGCTTGTAATCTCAGTACTTGGGAGTTTGAGACAAGAGGATCTCAGGTTTGAGATCAGTCTCAGCAACTTAGCACAACTCTCAACAACCTAGCAAGACCATGTTTCATAACAAAAAAATAAAAATAAAAACAAAAAGGGACAGGGTATATCCCAGAGGTAAAACACCTCCAGGTTCAATCCCCAGTACCACACATAAAACAACAACAGTAACAAGACCAACTGGGCTCATGGTAGTTTACACCTATAATTCCAGCACCTAGGTACCTCTTCTAACTTCTAGAAACAAAGAGTGGTACGTACATACCATGAAATTCTACTCATCAATAAAAGGGATGAACTGTTGATTCATGCAACAACTTTGATGAGTCTCAGAGGAATTATAATGGGAAGGGAAACAACCACCAAATATAACAGACTGTATAATTCCATTTGTCATTCTTGAATTTTTTTTAAAAAAATCATAGAAATGGAGAAAATATTAGGGATTAAATATGGCAGGAAGGAGGTAGATGAGTGTAGTTACAAAAGAACACCACAGTGGATCTTTATAGTGAAGGAATTGTCCAGAATCTTGACTGTAGAAGTGGTTATATGAACCTACGCTGTGTTAAAACTGTGTAGAACCAAATACACATGTGCACATATACAAATACAAACAAAACTAGGGACATCTGAATATGAAATGTAAATTATATCAATGTCAGTATCTTTGTCATGATATTGTATTATAGTTTTACAGGATACTGCCAATGGTTAAAAACTAAGAGGTACATGGGATTTCTCCCTTTCTTAAAACTGCATGTGAACCTACAGTTATCTCAATAACATTCCTTTTTTTATTAATTGGTGCATTGTAATCATTACATCTTTGTTAGGTACAAGCTGATAAAGGCATATATGCACACATTTCTCATTTAACCCCTTCCCCAATTCCCACCCCACTCCCTCACCCTCCCTCCTTCTCAAGTTCAGTTTAGTGATTGACTTTGATATATTTGTGAAAATACATCATGTGCATTAGGATGTCTCCTCCCCTCATGCCCCCGTCCGTCACCATTAGTTAAGTCGATGTCTTTGCTTATCTAGGATTTCCCCTTTTTCATCTGGAGTCCCTCTTATGCCCCATCCTATCCCTAGCATCTGCATATTAGGGAGAACATATACTTTTTTACTCTTTGTGACTTACTAATCTCACTTAACATAATGTTTTCCAGTTGCATACATTTCCCTGCAAATAACATGATTTTGTTCTTCTTTATGGCTGAGTAAAATTCCATTGTGTACATATCCCATAGTTTTGTAATCCATTCATCTGTCAATGGACACTTGGCTGTTTCCATAGTTTGGCAATTGTGAATTGTGCAGCTATAAACATAGATACACATGAGTTGGTCTGATAGTTTGGTTTCCATTCTTTTGGGTAGATACCCAGAAGTGGTAGGTTCATTCCCATTCCTCTGAGGATCCTCCATACTGTCTTCCAAAATGGTTGCACTAATTTGCAATCCCACTAACAATGTATAGGGTTCCCACTTGTCCACACTCTTGCCAGAATTTATTGTCGTTCCTGTTTTTTATGATTGCCATTCTGATTAGAGTTAGGTGAAATCTCAGGGTAGTTTTGATTTGCATCTCTCTGATTGCTAATGATGTTGAACATTCCTCATACATTTATTGGCCATTTGTATTTCTTCTTTTGTGAGCTGTCTATTTAGATCCTTTGCCCATTTTTTGATTGGGTTATTTGTTGTCTTAACTGTTATTTTCTTGAGCTCTCTGAATATCCTAGATATTAGTCTCTATCAGAAAAGTGGCTTGCAAAAATTTTCTCCTGCTCTGTGGGCTCTCTGTTGAGGTTCTTGATAGTTTCCTTTGCTGCACAGAAGCTCTTCAGTTTAATGCAATCCCATGTATTGATCTTCCTTTGAGTTGCTTGTACCTTTGGGGTCTTGCTGAGAAAGTTTTTACCTGTGCCTATGTGTTGAAGTGTTGAAGTGTTGGGCCCTCGGCAAGTATCTGCAAGGTCTCTGGCCTGACTTCCAGGTCGTTGATCCACCTTGAATTGACTCTTGTGCAGGGTGAGAAAGTGGGGTTTATTTCCATTTTCCTACATATGGTTAACCAGTTTTGCCAACACCAATTGTTAAAGAGGCTATCTTTTTTCCAGTGTATGTTTTGGCTCCTTGCCAAAAATCAGTTGACTGTAATCCTGTGGGTCTGTTTCTGAATCTTCTATTCTGCTCCATTGGTCTATGTGTCTCTTTTGTGCCAATACCATGCTGTTTTTTATTACTGTGGCTTTGTAGTAGAGTTTGTAGTCAGGTATTGTGATACCTCCTGCATGGTTCTTGTTGCTAGAGAACTACTTTGGCTGTGCTGGGCTTTTTGTTGTTCCAAATGAATTTAAGGACTGATTTTTCTATGTGAGGAGTGACCTTGGTAATTTCATGGGTATTGCATTGAATCTGTATATCACTTTTGGGAGGATGGCCGTTTTCATGATATTTATTCTGCCTATCCAAGAGCATGGAAGATCTTTCCATCTTCTAAGGTCTTCATCAATTTTATTAAAACTTTTTAGTTTCTTTATAGCGATCTTTTACCTCTTTGGTTAGATTTACCCCTAAGTATTTGATTTTTTGGAATGCTATTGTGAGTGGAATTGTTTTCTGGATTTCTTTTTCAGTGGATCTATGGTTGACATACAGGAAAGCTTCTGATTTTTTAAGATTTATTTTGTATCCAGACACTTTGCTGAATTTGTTGATCAATTCTATAAGTTTTTTTGGTTGAGTTTGTTGGGTCTTCTAAGTATGGTATCATGTCATCTGCAAAAAGGGATAGTTTTAATTCTTCTTTCCCTATTTTTACCCCTTTGATGTCCTTCTCTAGCCTTATTGCTCTGGCTAGAGTCTCAAGTACTATATTGAACAGAAGAGGTGATAATGGACATCCTTGTCTTGTTCCTGTTTTTGGTGGGAACTCTTGCAGTTTTCCTCCATGTAATATGATGTTGGCTCTGGGCCTACTGTATATTGCCTCTATGATTTTGAGGTATGTTCCTTCTACTCCGATTCTCTGTAATGCTTTTAGCATGAATGGGTTTTGGAACTTGTCAAATGCTTTTTCAGCATCAATTGAGATGATCATGTGATTTTTGTCTTTGATTCTGTTTATGTGGTGAATTACATGGATTGTTTTTCGTATGTTGAACCAGCCTTGCATCCCTGGGATGAAACCGACTGGTCATGGTGTATAATTTTCTTGATGTGGTTTTGAATGCGCATTGCTAGTATCTTGTTTAGCAGTTTTGCATCTAAGTTCATCAATGATATAGGCCTATAGTTTTCTTTTCTTGAGCTGTCTTTATTTGGCTTTGGTATTAATGTGATGCTGGCTTCATAGAATGTGTTTGGAAGGGTCCCGTTTCTTTCTATTTCATGCAATAGTTTGAGGAGTATTGGAATTAGCTCTTCCATAAATGTTTTATAAAATTCACTTGGAAAACCATCTGGACCTGGGCTTTTGTTTGATGTTAAACTCTTCATTGCTGTTTCTACCTCTTTTATTGTTATTGGTCAGTTTATGTTTTCTATATCTTCTTGACTCAATTAAGGAAAGCTATATGTGTCTAGAAATTTGTCAATTTCTTCTAGATTTTCCATTTTATTGGAATATAGTTTTTCAAAATAGTTTCTGATGATCCTCTGTATTTCCATACTGTTGGTGGTAATATCATGTTTTTCATCGTTAATTTGGTAATTTGGGTTGATTCTCTCTTTCTTTTAGTTAGGTTGGCCAGTGATTTATCTATCTTATGTATTTCTTTTAAAAAACCAGCTTTGGTTTTGTTGATTTTCTGCATTGCTTTTTAATTCTCTACTTCATTAATTTCTGCTCTGATTTTCATAATTTCCTGTCTTCTACTAGCTTTAGGGTTAGACTTTTCTTATTTTTAGGGCCCTTTGATCTGTGTCATTAGGTTATTTATTTGGTGATTTTCTGTTCTTCTAATGTGGGCACTCAGTGCTATAAATTTTCCTCTTAGTACTGCCTTCAAAGTGTCCCAGAGGTTTTGATATGTTGTGTGTCTGTTTTCATTGGTTTCTAGGAATTTTGTAATTTCTCCTCTTACTTCTTCTATGACCCAATCCTCGTTCAGCAGTGTGGTGTCAGTATCCATGTGTTTACATGGATACTCTGGGGCTTCTTAGAGTTGATTTCTAGTTTCACTCCATTGTGGTCTGAAAAGATGCAGGGAATTATGTTACATTTTTTTAATTTACCAGTGCTCTCTTTGTGGCCCAGAATGTGGTCGATTTGGAGAAGGTTCCATGGGCAGCTAAGAAAAATATGAATTCAGCTGTATTTGGGTGAAAGAGTCTATATGTGTTTAATAGGTCCATTTGGTTTATAGTATTCTTTAGGTCTGAGGCATCTTTACTGACCTTTTGTTTAGAAGATTGGTCTAGTGATGTGAGAGGAGTATTGAATTCTCCCAATATTAGTGTATTGTGATATATGTGTGACTTTATATCATGCAGAGTTTGTTTTATGAAAGTGGCTGCACCTATGTTTGGGGCATAGGTGTTGATAATTGTTATTTCCTCTTGCAGGATTGCTCCTTTTACTAGTAAAAAATGACCTGCTTTGTCTCTTCTGATAAGCTTAGGCTTGAAGTCTAATTTATCTGATATCATAGTTGCTACTCCTGCTTGTCTTTGAATGCCATTGGCATGGATTACCTTACTCCAGGCCTTCACCTTTAGCTTGTGGGAATCTTTCCTTGTAAGGTATGTTTCTTGCAGGCAGCATATAGATGGATTCTGGGTTTTAATCCATTTTGCCACCTGTGCCTTTTTATTGGGGAGTTGAGACCATTTATATTCAATGTGATTATTTAGAGATGATTTTTAATTCCTAACCTTTTGAGTTTTGACTTCTGTTTTTGGTAGTGTTTCTTCTTTGTTTAGTTGTTTGCTTCCTGGAAATTATTGTTTCTTTGGTTCTGACATTTACTTGTTAGTTCTTCTTTGTAGTAAATCTTTTGAGTATTTTCTGCAATGCTGGTTTGGAAGACATAAATTCTTTCAGTTTCTTTTGTCATGGAAGATTTTTATATCCCCGTCAATTTGAGATAGAGTTTTGCTGAGTAGGAAAATCTTGGCTGCAAGTTATTTTCTTTCAGAGTTTGGAATATGTTACTCCATTCTCTCCTGGCTTTCATGACTTGGCTTGGGAGCTCTGGAGTGATTCTAATTGGTTTGCCTCTAAATGTCACTTGGCCTTTTACTTTTGTTGCCTTTAGAATTCTTTCCTTACCTTCCACATTAGTCAACTTATTATGTGGCGTGGTGAACCTCTTTGGTCTTGTCTTGAGGGAGTTCTATATGTTTCCTGCACCTGTGCGTCAACTTCTCTTTCTATGTTTGGGAAATTCTCTGATATTACCTCTTTGAAAAGATTATTTATTCAGTAAGTTTCAACTTCTAATCCCTCTTCTACGCCTATTATTCTTAGGTTAGCTCTTTTAAAATTGTCCCAGATCTCGTTGATGTCCAATTCATACTGTCAAAATTTTTTTTCTAAATTATGTACTATGGATTCATTTTTGGGATGGTCATCTTCTAAGAGTCATATTCTGTTTTCCATGTGGTCTAATATACTGTTTATAGTTTGTATTGATGCCTTCACTTCAGTTATTGCATCTTTCACTTCAGTGTTTCTCTTTGGTTCCTGTTCAGGGTGTCAGATTCTTTTTTGATTTGTTCCTTTATTTCTTTCCAACTCTCCCTGCATTTTTTCCGAAAATCTTGTATTGATTCGAGTATTAAAGATCTGAATTGTTCTGGGAGGGACCCAGTGCACACAGGGCATAGAGAACTTCCAGGCACCCTGGAAAACACCTGGCATATAGACTGCACTCCCGCCACCAGCAAAGGCAGATAGAGAGACTGAGACAGGCCCTGTGGAGAGCTCAGAGACACAAGCTTGCAGCGGGATAAGCATCAGCAGAACTCCCTGTCTGCACTGACAGAGCAAATAAGAATAACAGAGACACATTAAAAAATTTAATAGAGTGAGCAGACATTTAAAAGCTGAAAATATCCACGCAGATCCAAAAGGGCTGCAGAGGCCAACTCAGCTCTGTACTTACAAACTAGCAGGGTTTTTGTTTTTGTTTCTTCTTTTTTTTTTTTTTGTTGTTTTGTTTTGGTTTTTTTGTATGTGTGTATTGTTTTAGTTGTTGTATGTTATTGTTTTGTATTGCCTTGATACAAATAATTTATATAAGTGATGTTTACCTATATATACACACACACTAGGTAAACATATATATATATATATATGTGTGTGTGTGTGTGTGTGTGTGTGGATATAATATATAAAATGAGTTCATTTATTTTGTAGCTGATTTGTGGAATTTTTTTTTCCTGTCAGGTTAGTTTTGGTGTGTGGAGTTATTATTGCTTATACCACAAATTATTGTTGGTCCATTATCTATATAAACTCTACTAGTATATTAGTTGAATATCTTTATTTGTATAATAGTGATTTTTCATAAATCTTTTCTTTTTTTTTTTAAGAAAACATGATGCCCAAGTAGTCATTGAAATGAAATGTCATTTTATTTGGTAATATAATTATTTGTGTCCATATGCTACCATTAAGCAGTCTAATTATGTAAGCATGAAAGTCTACTACTCTTCTGTTTTACACTTTTATTCTTAAAAAGTTTAAAGCTTAAATGAAATAAGGATAAATCAGAAAATTCACACTGTTGTCCATGTATAAACTGCAGAATTAAAATACCATTAGGCTTAAGTTTTGTCTCTGAAATTATACTTTATTCCAATCCTAATTACAAATCCTCTAAAGAGGGAAAAGAATTGAAAGAATGCATCTGATCATTTATGCAGTGTACTTGAAATGAACTCAAGCTTAGCTTATTTTTCAGGAGCAAGAAAACCAGTTATCCAAGGGGAATAGAAAGTAAATTCAAGCAAAGTATATTTTACTTCTGGATCAAAGCCATTTAAAATATACTCTGGTTTCCTAGATGAAGAGGGGCAAAGGGAAAGGGAATGTGGCTTTAAGGTTTCTGTTACAGTTATCTAGACAAATTTAACTTTTTTTTTTTTTGGTAGGTTTAGAGCCACATAAACATCTTGGGAAAACCCTGGATGAAATGGAGCCTTATCTCTTAGAGGTAAGAATTTATGCTAATTTTCAAAATCCAGGCATGTAAAGGAGGAAACATAGTGTCATAATCTAATAATTATAAAAATGATTTTGTTTTAGAAAAATTCAAGTATGTTTATTATATGTTTTATAAAAAATTAAACTAATGAATATGAAAATGGGTTTAAAATTATGAAAATTATTGCTGCTTATTAAACCAAATACAAAAGTGAGCTTATACCTAAAAGTAAATAAGTTGCTCTTTCAGAAAGTTTGCTTTTATTAAAATGGATTTTGTATACTACATGAAAAATACCATGCTCCTAAAGTGTCTCATAGTCTCTGTGATCAGATGTTTTGCTATCAGAAACAGCAATGGAAACTTCCTTTAGAAATGATCTGATCTTTTTTACCAATTAGGAAATTAACTCGCAAAGTAGTAAAGAAATTATCCCAAGGTTTCCAGTGAACCTATTTAACCTTTAGCTTTGTCAAATCCTGAATGTGCTCTATGCATTAAAGAAAGGCTGAGTTATTTTACTCTTTTCTGTTTACTGCATTAAATTTTGTTTAGAGATTTGGGACAAATGTTATGTTTAATATGGAAAAGCATCATTAACCAGAACAATGTAATTATTACACTATGTGGAGGGTTTTTTATTCTACAGTCATAATGGAAAAAAAGAAAATCACTCTACTTATATAAAAGAACTGAACTCTTTAGATCATCATTTTCCTGTACCATGCTCTTAATTCACTGATACTGTCTCTGAACATTGTCAATACCACCAATACAATATGAACTGCTAGCATTTACACTCCTGAATAACTTTATGGATTTCATATTTTCTTTTTCAGTTATTTTTAATTGATTATTTTATGATTTATTAATATATACCAAATGCCTAAAAAAATCACTGAAGTATTAATCACTTCTCTCATTAAGCATTGCTAAGCATTTACTCTGTACCAGGTAGTTAGTAAAGATTAAAAGAAAAATGAAATGATTACATAATTGTGATAATTACATTTAGTTCCTAGATTATTCAGTATTATTTGTTTAAGTCAGTCTGTGGTTGCTTTCTGTGTTCTTCTGATAAAACTCTTCTTGCAGCAATTTGTTTTATAGCCACTATCATATATATATATATATATATATATATATATATATATATATGTATATATATGTGTGTGTATAAATAGATGTGAGTATAAATATATATATACATACATATATATATATACACACACATATATATATTTATATTCTCATCTATTTACTACCAGCTAACTAAATTTTGCTTCTACCATAGAAGTATAGATATATAATGAACAAAATTTAGAAAGTGAACAAAAGCGAACTTCAGAAAAGAAAAACTGTGGCTTTGGCAAAAGAACTTCTTGTGAGTTTCCTCCATAATTTGAAGTTACAAGTCCAGATTTCAAGCATGTAGTGATTCTTTATAGGAAAGGCAAGTAAGGGTAAATATAGATAACAGTAGAATATAGAATATAGATATAATACTGTATATTTCAAAAGCCTAGAAGGAAGGATTTTGAATTTTTTCACCATAAAAAAATTATAAATGCTTGAGAAGATAGGATATATTTAACCTGATTTAAACATTACACAATGTATACATGTATTGAATTTTCACATGGTACTACCTTAATGTGTATACTTTTTTCATGTGTATACATTTTTATTTTAAAAGTAAATATTAGCCGGGCATGGTGGCGCACGCTTGTAATCCCAGCATTCGGGAGGCTGAGACCGGAGGATCTGGGTTCGTGGCCAGCCTCAGCTACCTAGTGAGGTACTCCACAACTTAGTGAGACTCGGTTTCAAAATAAAGAATAAAAAATAGGACTGGGGGTGTAGCTCGGAGGTAGAATGCCCCTGAGTTCAATCCCCAGTACCACAAAAAAAAAGTAAATATTAAAATTTCTCTATAAAAAAGATAATACAATGTATTAGGGTTCCCACTTCTCCACACCCTCGCCAGCAGTTGTTGTTGAAATGGATGCAACTGGAAAACATTATGTTAAGTGAGATTAGCCAGTCACAAAGAGTAAAGAAGCATATGTTCTCCCTAATATGTGGATTCTAGGGAGAAGATGGGGCATAAAAGGGTCTCCAGATGAAAAAGGAGAGACCCTCAATAAACAAAGAGGTTGATTTAACTGAAGGGGATGGAAGGGGGGGGCATCCTAAGGCACATGATATACTTACACAATTATATCAAGGTTACTCACTGAACTGAATCTGAGGGAGGGAAGGTGAGGGAGCAGGATGGGAATTGGGGAAGGGGTCAAATGAAAAATGTATGCACATATGTCAATTTGTTACAATTTGTTAGGTACAATTGTTATCAATTTGTACCTAACAAAGATGTATGCTTACAATGCATGAATTATTACAATAAAAAAAAGAAGAAAATCTAGTCACTTCTCAAGTATGTTAGGATTCTTTCTGCAGTAGTGAAAATATAAATAAATACCTGTTTGACAAATAAAAAAAAAGATAATACAAGTACAGTCTTGGGGATTATTAGTTAAGAATTAACCTGAGTAATACCATAGGATACTCATTTTATTTTATTCAGCTTCAGCAAGTTCCTCAGCATGGCTTTTCCCTAGAAATATTTTCTATCCATTCTTCATAATGACTATTTCATACTTTATCTACTCTCCTCAAATTTCAAATACCTCCACCTTCCCCCTTACTTTGAGTAGATGACTTATCTTCTTCACAAAGAAAATAGAAGCCATCATTACCATAAATTCCTCAGTCTCCCAACACCATGCCTACTTATTTATCTATGTCCAGACCTATCCCTGCTTCCTCAAACTGGGCGTGTCCTACCTTTTGTTTATGGATAAGCCCCTACCTGTGCTTGGATCCTATCTGCACCTACCTCTCAGAGACCTTGCTGTCAACCTACACCTAGCAGTATCTTCATTCTCTTTTAGTTTATTGTACAGTATGTCAATATTTGGAGTACAATATTTACATTATGTCATTATTGAGACATACTGTAGTCACTGCATCTTAAAGATTCTCTCCCTCTATCCTAGTTCTTTCTCTAGTTACCTTTCTCTCTTCCTTCTTTGCTTCAAATACAGATTTTTTTAAAATAGTTTTATCTTTGTTTATATTCTTTGTCAGTACTCCATTATTGTCTCAGATGCTTCTTGTACCTGGAATCTGGCTTCTCCTTCTACCTCTAAATGGATACAGCTCTGACCAAGATCACTCACAATATCCATTTTATCAAACTCAATACATGAGAATCTCTATTTGCCAGTTACAAACACTCCTTGAAATGTTTCTATTCATATTTATGATGCTATAATAACCTATTTTTTCTCCTTTTGTTCTGGTTACTCCATCTCTTTTACCAGTTAGTTTCTAGTCAAAGCTCCATTTTCCCCTCTATAAACTTTTTCTGGCTAATGCCAACCACTCATATAGCTTTAATTTCTCAGTTTACTCTGACAACTCCCAAATCTTCTAGCTCAGATTTCTCTGCTCTGTGCCCAGAGGTACCACAAATTAAATCCCTACATACTTTATTGTAGCTTTTATATCCATTGCTCTTTGCCATTCCTTTGTCATCATCTGAACTCAGGGGCCTGTCACTTCAGGCCCAGGCTATTACTGGTACCTCCAGATTTGCCTTTGCCTTCTGTTTTATTTCCCATAAAGTTCATTTCGCCTCCTGTCTAAGATAATTGTTCTAATATATTCTACTATAATTGCGTCACTCACTCAAAACTCTAAATGAGTTTCCATTGCTTACAGGTTAAAATCTAATTCTTTGGGCTCCTCTTTCCCTTGCCTCCTATATCTAACCCATTAACATCATCTTGTCTGCTCTATCACCAGTACATACTCTAAATTCAAGTGCTTCTCACCACCTGTACTGTTGTCAGCAGACCATAGTCATCTCTTTTCTGGCATACTACATTAGACTCTAACTGGTCTACTTACTTCCACCATTTGCCCTGCTGTGATTCATTATTCATACTCATGCCACAGTGATATTTTTAAAGTGTAAATTAAATTATATAACTACTTTGTTTAAATTTTAAATGGATTCTCACTGTAATTGGAATAAAATCTAAACTACTATGAGATCACAACTTATGAGACCCTGTATCATCAGCATCCCAATTTTTTCAGACTTATCTTTTACTAGTTTCTGTCTTGTTCACTGAACCATAGATACATATGCCTCTTTATTACTTAATCACACTTATCACCCTTTTTCACCTTAGAATTTTTCTCTTCTTGACATGTTTTTCCTCAGACCATCATATGGTTAGTACCTTTGCATAATTTGACAGCTTGAATGCAGCCTCCTCAGAAAAGCTCTTCCTTGCTAGATAAACTAAAACAGATTATCTTATTTATCTGCTCACAGGTCTATTGGCTCCTGTCTCTTACCCCACCAGAACACCAAGCTCTAATAATCTCACCAAGATTTTGGTAGACATTAGTTCTCTAATTCAGTTGCTTAGTCATATGTCCATCTACATATCCATTGATCTTATCTTTAATGACATATTTTTTTTTAGAAGCTATAACATTTTTTTTCTTTTTCAGCACAGATTTTTTATATATTTCTTGAGTACAACAGGGTTACGTAGACATTTATGACATATCAATCATTGTCAGATCACAAATAGCACCACTTCTTCATTTTACACGTATAGCCCACATTGTTAACATAGCCTGGTAAAGCAAACTTTCTAGAGTCATAAAACCATACTCCTTAGGGTCATATATTTACTTTCTAAGAAGTAGGAGGGTCTTTCATCTACGCATCCTAGGACCAATCTCCAGACTCGAGATGCCAATGTAGCCATAGCAGAAGAGTCAGTATAATTACTCATATATGCAGACAGCAACTGTCTGGGGGAAAGGGCCCAGCTGGGCTCCCACAATTCCCCCATTTTTATTTTAAAATGCACGAAGGCTTTGCCTGTCTTCGGTTGTTTCCTACTAGGTGCTTAATCTTACCCGTCATGGGGTCTCAATGAGTCATTCAACGAGCCCTGTCTTAGGTTGATATTGCCCTGAGAAAATTGAACCCTTCATTGACTACCAGGCCCTGTGCCAGGCAGTGCTTGCATTTTTATTCCATGTAAATCTGCTCGTATACTAACATAGGCATTGATCACAAGGCATATAACGAGTGGTAGAATGCGTAAGCCTAGAATGGCTATTGCTATTGCTACGATAACTCCTCCCAGCAAGGAAGTAAACGAGGGCCAGGTAGTGACCAAGGCTTGAAGCCGATCTACAAATGTCTTAGCTGTTTCTGCCAGGTTAATAGAAGTGGGGTCCGGATTACGTAGATCCAAAATCTCCAGGTATAACTTTAACATATCCTTTTTTTTTTTTTTTTTTTTCATCTTTCCCTTATTTGGTGCATTATAATCACACATCTTTGTTAGGTACAAGCTAGTATAGGTAAACATTCATGCACACATTTTTCATTTAACCCTTCTCTAATTCCGACCCCACTCCCCCCTCCTCCCTCTTTCTCAAGGTCAGTTTAGTGATTGACTTTGATGTGTTCATGAAAGTACATCATGCTCATTAGGGTGTCCCCCCTCCCCCCATCACCTTCCATTAAGTCAAATTCTTTGTTCACCTAAGGATTTTCCTTCATCTGGGGTCCCTCTTATGTCCCATTTTCTCCCTAGCTTCCACATATTAGGGAGAGCATTTGATTTTTACTTTTTGTGACTGACTGATCTCACTTAACATAATGTTTTTTAGTTCCATCCATTTCTTTGCAAATAACATGATTTTGTTTTTCTTTATGGCTGAGTAAAATTCCATTGTGTACATATCCCATAGTTTCATAATCCATTCATCTGTTGACAGGCATCTTGGCTGGTTCCACAGTTTGGCAGTTGTAAACTGTGCAGCGATAAACATAGATACACATGCGTCAGTCTGATAGTTTGGTTTCCGTTCTTTTGGGTAGATACCCAGAAGAGGTATTGCTGGATCATATGGTAGGATCGTTCCTATTCGTCTGAGGATCCTCCATACTGTTTTCCAAAGTGGTTGCACTAATTTGCAATCCCACCAACAATGTATTAGGGTTCCCACTTCTCCACATCCTTCACAGCATTTGTTGTTGTTTGTGTTCTTGATGGTTGACATTCTGATTGGAGTTAGGTGAAATCTCAAGGTAGTTTTGATTTGCATCTCTCTGATTGCTAATGATGTTGAACATTTCCTCATACATTTATTGACCATTTGTATTTCTTCTTTTGTGAGGTGTCTATTTAGATCCTTTGCCCATTTTTTGATTGGGTTGTTTTCTTAGCTTTGAGATTCTTGAGTTCTCTGTATATCCTAGACATTAGTCCACTATCAGAAGAGTAGCTGGCAAAAATTTTCTCCTGCTCTGTGGGCTCTCTGTTGAGGTTCTTGATAGTTTCCTTTGCTGTATAGAAGCTCTTCAGTTTAATGCAATCCCATATATTGATCTTCCTTTGAGTTGCTTGTGCTTTTGAGGTCTTGTTGAGAAAGTATTTACCTGTGCCTATGTGTTGAAGTGTTGGGCCTATGCCCTCTTCACGTAGCTGCAAGGTCTCTGGCCTGACTTCCAGGTCGTTGATCCACCGCGAATTGACTCTTGTGCAGAGTGAGAAAGTGGGTTTATTTCCATTTTCCTGCATACAGTTAACCAGTTTTGCCAACACCAATTGTTAAAGAGGCTATCTTTTTTCTAGTGTATTTTTTTGGCTCCTTTGTCAAAAATCAGTTGACTGTAAGCACATGGGTCTGTTTCTGAATCTTCTATTCTGCTCCATTGGTCAATGTGTCTGTTTTTGTGCCAATACCATGCTGTTTTTATTACTGTGGCTTTGTAGTAAAGTTTGAAGTCAGGTATTGTGATATCTCCTGCATGGTTCTTATTACTAAGAACTACTTTGGCTATCCTGGGCTTTTTCTTTTCCTAGATGAACTTAAGGACTGATTTTTCTATGTCTGTGAGAAGCGACCTTGGTAATTTCATGGGTATTGCATTGAATATGTAGATCACTTCTGGGAGTATGGCCATTTTCATGATATTTATTCTGCCTATCCAAGAGCATGGAAGATTTTTCCATCTCCTAAGGTCTTCATCGATTTCTTTTTTCAGCTTTTTGTAGTTTTCCTTATAGAGGTCTTTTACCTCTTTGGTTAGGTTTATCTCTAAGTATTTTATTTTTGGGGGTGCTATTGTGAGTGGAATTGTTTTCTGTATTTCTTTTTCAGTGGTTTTATGGTTAGTGTAGAGGAAAGCTTCTGATTTTTCAAGATTGATTTTCTATCCAGACACTTTGCTGAATTTGTTGATCAGTTCTATAAGTTTTTTGCCTGACTTTGTTATCTGCAAAGAGGGATAGTTTTAGTTCCTCTTTCCCTATTTTTACCCCTTTGATTTCCTTCTCTTGCCTTATTGCTCTGGCTAGAGTCTCAAGTACTATATTGAACAGAAGAGGTGATAATGGACATCCTTGTCTTGTTCCTGTTTTTAGTGGGAACTCTTGCAGTTTTTCTCCATTTAATGTGATATTGGCTGTAGGCCTATTGTATATTGCCTCTATAATTTTGAGGTATGTTCCTTCTATTCCAATTCTCTGCAGTGCTTTTAGCATGAATGGGTGTTGATCTTGTTGGATGTTTTTTCAGCATCAATTTAGATGATCATGTGATTTTTGTCTTTGAGTTTGTTTATGTGGTGTATTACATGGATTGTTTTTCATATGTTGAACCAGCCTTGCATCCATGGGATGAACCTGACTTAGTCATGGTGTATAATTTTCTTGATGTGGTTTTTAATGCACATTTCTAGTATTTTGTTTAGCAGTTTTGCATCTAGGTTCATCAGTGATATAGGCCTATAGTTTTCTTTTCTTGAGCTGTCTTTATTTGATTTTGGTATTAATGTGATATTGGCTTTATAGAAAGTGTTTGGGAGGGTTCCGTTTCTTTCTATTTCACGGAATAGTTTGAGGAGTATTGGGATTAGTTCTTCCATAAATGTTTTATAAAATTCACTTGGAAAACCATTCTGCCCTGGGCTTTTGTTTGATGGTAAAATTTTTAATTGCTGTTTCTCTTTCTTTGATTTTTATTGGTTGATTTAAGTTTTCTATATCCTCTTGACTCAGTTTAGGAGGGGTGTATGTATCTAAAAAATTGTCAATTCCTCCAGATTTTCCATTTTGTTGGAGTATAGTTTTTCAAAATAGTTTCTGATGATCCTCTATATTTCTGCACTGGTAATATCACCTTTTTCATCTCTTATTTTGGTAATTTGGGTTGATTCCCTCTTTCTTTTGGTTAGGTCGGCCAATGGTTTATCGATCTGGTTTATTTTTTCAAGAAACCAGCGTTTGGTTTTGTTCATTTTCTATTTTTTTTTTATTTTCTATTTCATTAAATCTGTTCTGATTTTCATGATTTCCTGTCTTCTACTGGCTTTGGGGTTGGACTGTTCTTGTTTTTCAAGGGCTTTGAGCTGTGTCATTAGGTTATTTATTTGGTGAGTTTCTGTTCTTCTTATATGGGCACTCAGTGCTACAAATTTTCCTCTTAGTACTGCCTTTAAGGTGTCTCAGAGGTTTTGATATGTTGTGTGTCTGTTTTCATTGGTTTCTTGTAATTTTTTAATTTCCCCCCCCTTACTTCTTCTATGACCCATTCCTCGTTCAGCAATGTGGTGTTCAGTCTCCATGTGTTTACATGATTACTCTGGGTCTTCTTAGAGTTTATTTCTAGTTTCACTCCATTGTGGTCTGAAAAGATGCAGGGAATTATGTTACATTTTTTGAATTTGCAGGTGCTCTCTTTGTGGCCCAGAATGTGCTCCATTTTGGAGAAGGTTCCATGGGCAGCTGAGAAAAATGTGAATTCAGCTGTTGGGTGAAATATTCTGTATGTATCTAACATGTCCATTTGGTTTATGGTATTATTTAGGTCTGAAGCATCTTTGCTGACCTTTTTTTTTAGAAGATTGGTCTAGTGATGTGAGAGGAGTATTGAAGTCTCCTAGTATTAGTGTATTGGGATCTATGTGTGATTTTATATCATGCAGAGTTTGTTTTATGAAAGTGGCTGCACCTATGTTTGGGGCATAGATGTTGATAATAATTATTTCTTCTTGCTATATTGTTCCTTTTACTAGTAAAAGGTGACCTTCTTTGTCTCTTTTGATGAGCTTAGGCTTGAAATCTAATTTATCTGATATCATAGTTGCTACTCCTGCTTGTCTTCGAGTTCCATTGGCATGAATTACCTTACACCAGCCCTTCACCTTTAGTTTGTGGGAATCTTTGTTTGTAAAGTGTGTTTCTTGCAGGCAGCATATAGATGGATTCTGGGTTTTGATCCATTTTGCCACCTTGTGCCTTTTTATTGGGGAGTTGAGACCATTTATATTCAGTGTGATTATTTAGAGATGATTTTTAATTCCTAACATTTTGAGTTTTGACTTCTGTTTGCGGTAATATTTGTTCTTCTTTGCTTAATTGTTTGCTTCCTGGAAATTATTGTTTCTCGGGTTCTGATGTTTACTTGTTAGTTCCTCTTTGTAGTTAATCTCTTTGAGTATTTTCTCTAGTGCTGATTTGGAAGACATAAATTCTTTCAGTTTCTGTTTGTCGTGGAAGGTTTTTATATCCCTGTCAATTTTCAGAGACAGTTTTGCTGGGTAGAAGAATCTTGGCTGTAAGTTATTTTCTTTCAGAGTTTGGAATATGTTACTCCAGCCCCTCCTGGCTTTCATGACTTGGTTTGGGTGGTCTGGAGTAATTCTAATTGATTTGCCTCTAAATGTCACTTGGCCTCTTACTTTTGTTGCCTTTAGGATTCTTTCCTTAGCGTCTACATTAGTCATCTTGATTATTATGTGGTGTGGTGAACCTCTTCTTTGGTCTTGTCTAAAGGGGGTTCTATATGTTTCCTGCCCCTGTGTGTCAATTTCTCTTTCTATGTTTCTAAAATTCTCTGATATTACTTCTTTGAAAAGGTTGTTTATTCCATTAGTTTCAACTTCTAATCCCTCTTCTATGCCTATTATTCTTAGGTTAGCTTTTTTTAAAATTGGCCCAGATCTCATCAATGTTGGATTCATACTGTCAAATTTTTTTTCTAGATTATGCATAATGGATTCATTTTTGGAATGGTCATCTTCTAGGAGTGATATTCCGTTTTCCATGTGGTCTAATCTATTGTTTATAGTTTGTATTGATGCCTTCACTTATTGCATCTTTCACATCCTTCATTTCCCTCAAGGCTTCTCTAAGATTCCTGCTCAGGGTGTCAGATTCTTTGTTTATTTGTTCCTTTCTTTCTTTCCAGCTCTCTCTGCATTCTTTCTGGAAGTATTGTAACGTTTCTATTATTGAAGATCTGAATTGTTCTTCTGGTAAGCTCTGCCATTCAGTGTCATTGAGTTCTGTTATTGTGGGTTTGTGTTGATTCATTGTGTCTTTGGTATTTCTCCTTCCCATGGTTTCCCTGTTCTTAAATTTATAACTTTGCTGCTCTTGTACACTTTCTCTGAATTTATAGGTTTCTTATTTTAGTTTTCTCTGTGTGAGTGGCATCTTGTACTGAGTTGCAATTACTCTGGTGCTTCTTCTGCCCGCTCTATTAGTGTCTTTGGTGGTTTCTATTGTTGACTTCTAGGGTCTAGCAAAAGCTAACAGTGCAACCAATCTTCTGAACAAACATACATAAATCGAAGCAATGCAAAGTGAAGACAGAGTAAATATGAAACAAAACAAAACAGAAAACAAAAAACAACAGCAAGAAACAAAATAAAAATCCCTGCAAGTTTGTAAGAACAGACCTGATTTGGCCTCTGCAGATCTTTTAGGTAGATCCCTGCTGCTGTGGGCAGTAGACAAAATGGCGGCTGCTACTGCCGCACACGCACCGGCTCCCCAGTTCTTCCTGGTCTGCTCTGTGGGTTCCGACCAACTGCTCCTGGGGCAGTTTTGATTCAAGCTCTGCAGTGTAGTTATCTCTGCTTTGTCTCTGTAGGGAGAGGTGAGCTGGGATGGCCCCGCACGGGCTTAAGCTGCTTGTACCAAGTGTTCCGGTCTCTGTCGAATGTGCCTCGATAGCCGCCTGGCTAGGATGAGGAGTTTAGGAGTCACACTCACTCCACCTCTGGTCGCTGGGAATGCAGAAGGTCCTTATGTATTTCTTTGTCAGTAGACCCCATGCTGGGGGACAGCTCAATGGTGGCTGCCACTCAGTGGCGTGGCACCGCAGCTACGGAGACGGTCTTCTTTGCTCTCCCTGGTCAGCCTTCCGCATTCCGATCAGCTGTATTTCAGTTTTTGTAGCGTTTTTCACCTTTCTGTTGCTTTTTTTCTTCTGTCAAAAAGCTGTTTCTATTCCTGATTTGAATCGAGTTCACAGCGCCTCTTGAGACAAGTCTCACTCAGACACCATCTACCCGGAAGTCCAATATAATATTTATTGACAATCTGTTATACGACAAGTGCTATTGTGAGCACTAAGTATAGGTAATGAATTAAACAATCAAGGTCCTTGTCCTTGAAGAGTTTAGAATCTTCTATAGTTGTTTTCAGACATAAGAATACAATTCATTGGGGACCTAATTAAAAATATATATATACTCTTCCAATCTCAAGAAGGTTAAGGTTAAGTTCTCTGGTTAAGAACCAGAGATAATAACCTTTATTCAAGCACTAGGTAAGTCTGATGTAGTTAGCTTCATCAGTCATCTTCTACTTTCTCAATACCAACCACTAACAGATGTTAGCCCCTGTATTTCTGGGTTTCTCTTCTGGTTTCAAAAGAGTGTGTGCCTCTTTGAAACTGGTCTGTTGGTTTTAATGATGCTATTCACTCCTCAATACTTAGTACTTTCTTAGCTTCTGTGGGGGCCTTCCATATAGATTTTACTCTTTATATATATGGTTACATCTTTTGCTTTCCTTCCTGTGATGATGTTAAATATGTCAGTAACTTCAACTACCAATTTTATTCTTATGACAATTAAATGTATTCCACCATATTTTTTGTGCTTCAGATCTGTATTACTTTCATCTCTTAAATGTCCCAAAGCACCTAAGCCTCAACTGTATAGAACTGAATATTTCTTTTCTAACTTACCTGTATGATCTTTGAATTTTATGACAGTGAACATTGCCCATTGTCTACTCAGAGATCCAGCCAAAAATAAAAATTAAAAATAAATTCTAATAAATTATTTCCTATACTCCTTTGTCATAAAGCTCCAAGTCTTTTAATTCTATATTCTTGATATTTTATTATCTGCCCCCTTCTATTCTCATTGTCACAGCATTGGAATTTCCTCTAGGTTATTGCATTAGTCTTCTAGCTCAAATGTTTCTCCTTCTTGTCGCTTTCCCCTTGTTGATCCTTTGTCCACAATACCACCATGATAAATAGGAAGTTCAAAGTTGATCATTTCATACTCTGTCGATAATTTTCTGTGCATGTGTAGTACTGGGAATTAAACTCAAGGACATTCTACCTTTGAGATATACCCCTAGCCATTCATACACACACACATACACACACACACACACACACACACACACACACACACACACACACTTTTATCAGTGCATTGTAATTAAACATCATACTGAGGTGTAAAATGTTAGGAATCTACATGCATACAACATTTGCTGTGATCCTTCCAGATCCCACCTCCATCCTTCCCCATACACATCATTGAGATTGGTATTGATCATTTAATATTTGTACATAGGCTTTAACCCCATTGATTGCCAGGGCAGATCTGACTGATCTGGCTGGCTAAGCAGTGTCTTCTTCCTCCCTTATCATTCCATGTGCACCCCTTCCAAAGCTGAAATCGTGGTCAAAGAGGATGACCTTCCCCAATAAAGGAGGACCATTCTTTGGCCAAGGATATACAAATCACTGTCTTACCCTTATAGACCCTCCAAATAAGCTGTAATGCCCCAGCCCTTTTGTTTTTGTTTTTTGGGTGTTTTTTTGTTTTTGTTTTTGTTTGAAACAGGGTCTCTGTAGATTGCTGAGAGTATCTCTAAGTTGCTGAAGCTGGTCTCAAACCTATGATCATCCTGTTTCAGCCTCTCAAGTACTGGCATGAAGGGGTAGGCCACCATGCTGGCCTTTTGAGTTGCTCCTCATTGCTTCAAAACACCTTCCCTTGACATAATGTGTCCTTGGGGGGTGGAGGGAATGAGACTTGTAAGATGAGCAGTCTACTACATCTACCCTAAATTTCATCAATTTGAACTACTGATGGTTATACTCCCCTTCTCTGCCTGCAGTATCCCTCCATAACTTAGCTAAATCTGATTTATCCTTAAAATCTAAACTCATAGTTCCCAACTGCAAGGTTTTTATTGCTTAAATAAACCTATGTTAACCCAATTTACTTTTTGCTTTTTGTACTTAACATTTCTCATGCTATATTTTTTCTTAAATTGTACTTACTATCAAATTAAAACATGAAATATGTAAATGATAAATTCAAACACTATAAAATAATGAAAAGTCTTTCATTGACTCCAAACCGCCAGTTTCTTTGTCCTTTCACAAAGCAACCACTCTTTACTATTCCAGTGTATCTTTTCAGAAACATTTCGGAATATGCAAATATATGTGCATGTGTTTATCCATTTTATACCCAAATTGACACTTACTATACATATTTTTCCATTGTCCATTTTAGCACAGACAAATCTATGTCATTTTTTCCAATCATTGTGTTCCATTACATGAATGTGCTATAATATAACGAATCCATTCTCTATTGATGGACTTTATTCTTTTATTGGATTTCTAATGTCTTTTGCTATTATAAATAATGTTGGAATGAATATTATTGTACATATGTTTTGGGTATATGTTATAAGTATATTGGTAGGAAAAAGTACTGAAAATTGAAATACTGGGTCTGAGAGTATATATGTTTTTAATTTTTGTAGATAATGAAGACATTAATTTTTTAATTGGCACATTATAATCATACATCTTAATGAGGTACAGGATGGTAGAGGCATACATGCACACAGCACTCATTTAGCCCTTCCCCAATTCCCACCCCATTCCCTCCCCTCACCCTCTTTCTCATGTTAGGCTTAGTGATTGACTTTGATATGTTCATGAATGTACATCATATGCATTAGGGTGTTTCCCTCTTCCTCCCTCCCATCTCCCTCAGGCCACCTTCTTTACTCATCCAAGGTTTCTCCTTGTCTAGAATCCCTATGTCCCCTTTTCTCTCTAGCTTCTGTATATTAGGGAGAACATCTGACTTTTTACT